>JAPKID020000968.1:0-15943 GCA_026931265.2 Tropidonophis doriae | reverse complement strand
CGCCCAAAGTCATTGAGACTGACTTGAGGAACCATATATATTTTCTTAAATAAATAAATGATGAGAAGCAGGGTGATGTTTCACTTCGGAAAGCTATGTTGAAGGAGTGTTGCACTGAGGGCTTTATCAAAATAAAAACCCCAGTATAATGCAAAATTTGTGTGTTACACAATTTTTTTCAAGTATATCAAAATCAGAAATAACTAACAATTTGTTACTTGATAATCCTATAAAAATTTTAAAAATCCTTCACAGAATAACTTAAAACTGGTGCATGTGCTGGTAGCCTCCAGGCCTAACGCACTATATGTGAGGTTCCCTTTTGTCTACTCTGGACATTTTACAAGTAGTTCTCGACTTACAACAGTTCATTTAGTGACTGTTCAAAGTTAACAATGGCACTGAAAAAAGTAACATGACAATTTTTCACACTTATAATAGTTGCAGCATCCTCATGGTCACATGATTTACATTTGGATGCTTGATAAGTGACTCACATTTATGATAGTTGCCGGGTCCCAGGGTCATGTGATCCTCTTTTACAACCTGACAGACAAAGTCAACCAGGAAACGAGATTCCCTTAACCATGTTACTAATTCAACAACTGTAGTGATTAACTTAACAAATGTGGTGAGAAAAGTCATAAAATGGGGCAAAACTCTCTTAACAAATTTTTCACTTAGCAACATAAAATTGGGGCTTAATTGTGGTCATAAATTGAAGATAATCTGTATTTGGTACAGAAATTAGAAGTCAGGTTGGTCTCAAGAAGAACACAAAGCGATTGCGTTTTGGTTGCCAATTTGTTTTAGGCCAAAAAGATGGATTGGGCCAAGGCTACTTGAGAGAAAACCTCTCTCTTTCTAGAGGAAACTCCACAGCTAGTTAGGCCATCTAAAAATACTTGCCTACTGTTGCTGCAATCTATATGCTGGCATTTAGGGTCAAGCCTTTAATGTTGCTGCTCTAGTTCTTTGAAATGCAGCCTCTTATATGATTGATTACAACTTATTAATTTTCAAGAAGTCTTTAAATCATCTTCCTGGACAGACTTAACAATTAACTTAAGGGTCAACTTTATCAATGGATATTATTTGTATTTTATTATTATTTTTTAATTATTTTAAATTTGCTTTACTGTAAACTGCCAAAAAACTTTAAAAGTTGGCACTATATTAAGTTTAATAAAAAATCATTAAATAGAAAAAATATATGTGGTATGTATTACAGTTTTTCTTCTGCACCATCATAAGTAATAAATCATTATGTTCATCCAGAAATTTGTAATCTTTTAGGTGCTCCACAAACAAGCAACAGTTATGGTATTGGCCGAGGGCGCAGCATGCAAAAGAAACTGAAACGCAAAGATCGTGGAAGAGGCAGAGGGGTAAATAAAGGATCTGAGGAAGTAAGTGGAAACGGTTTACTGAATTAAAAATAGTGCATTGTAAAATGCTTTATTTTTCTTTTAATGGACTTAGAACTAAGATAACTGCATTATGAAAGTAAAAGTAACATAACTAAGATAAATAGCTGCATTTGCAAAATCAGACTAATACAAATACAATCCTGGTGAGCTTAATAGCAGGAAAATTTGGTTGGACAGCAAGTCACTTTTATATCCCTGCTACTTAAGACAAAACAATTTTAAAAAATCAGTTTTATTGGATTTTGATTTTCAAGATAGCTTTTTGTTACTTGCCTGTTCATAAAGATGGAATCCTTCTATACAGCTGTACCCAACATTGGTATCTTTTATGATAAGATATATGTTCATATATCTTTATCTGTATGTATGCATGAAAATTGGAACATCTTAACCCTCTAAGATGAGATCAGCTCTCAGCTTTATGACCTTTCCATAAGAGTCTGAAGACATGGCTTTGCCAGATGACTGTAGGGCTTCAATAAGGGAGCGTCACACTGGAGGTGGTTGATGAATTAAGAAGCAATCCTATCTCCCTTTTACACATCTGGCTCCCTCCCTCCCCATCTTTTATAGTTCTATTTTTCATTGTAATTTTTATTTTATTGTTTTAGAAATATTTATATTTTATGACTTTAATGCTTTTAATTCTATAAACTGCCCTGAGTTGTCTGAAATGAGATGGGTTGAAAATAAATTTAATTAATAAATAAATGATTAGTTTAACCATGAAATAGGTATTTTATCTTGTCTTTAATTATTTTGTGTTTGAGTGACCTTTGAGGAATGATCACATTAAAATGGAGACTTTGTTTAACAGGAAATGAAGCCAGTAAAGAAATGGCCAACTATGAGTCAGGCATTCATAAACCAGCATACGGTGGAACACAAGGGAAAACAAATTTGTAAATATTTCTTAGAAGCCCGATGCATTAAGGTGAATATATAATTGTAATTTTTTCTTTGGAAAAAGTAAGCAATTTATATATTTTATTTTAGTTTGTTTAAAGTTTAATTATTTATTACATCATTTTACCCTGCCAAATCCATTCATTTTTATGGTAATCAAAACTCAATGTTCATAAAAATTGTATCCAGCCTTTATTAGATTTGAGAGAACTTTTCATGTATTCAGCATGAATGATACTAGAGAAAATTATTGCTTAGAATAATACAAAGATTGATGCATGTGTTTTGTTTGGCCAGACTTTCTAAAATCTTACGTGAACTTTCCTATTTAGTATTGAATATATATGTTCTACTAGTTAGCAGTTCCATCAATATGTGAATACAGAGACTGTTGATAGAATGTAATCTGTTTTCTAGTTTTATAACCTTCATCTATTTGCAATTCATTTTATCTTTTTAATGTAACATTAATTTTTAATTTTCTTTGAATGGTGGAGTAAAATAAAATAGTATGAAATGTAAAAAGTCACTATTGAAACTTACAATCTCTTTTATGTTACAGGGAGACCAGTGTAAATTTGATCATGATGCAGAAATAGAAAAGAAAAAAGAAATCTGTAAATTTTACATTCAGGGTTATTGTTCCAAAGGAGAAAACTGCATTTACATGCATAATATCCTTTGACAAAAACGTTTCAGTCATATTATAATCAAAGCTGATGTTATAGCACTTTAAATATTCTATTTGTAATAGGACTAGAGGCTTTAAATGTTAGTCAGTAACAGATTTAGGAATGTATTCTTTTTTTTCTCTCTTTTGAAAGAATAATTTATAACAATTTTTAGAAAGATACACCAGATTAAAGATACAACAAAGTAGAGAAATGATTAATAATGAAACATAAATAAAAGCATTATAGAAAAACTTTTTAGCAATGCTTTTCCTCTTCTTTTATTTATTTCTTTAACCACTGCTTAAATTTGCATAAACTTCGTTATGAACACAGTAGTCTTCAACTTACAGTTTATTGTAACATATAGTTAACAATAAATTCCAGAGGAATCATGAGAATTGTGGCTGCTTCCAAAGAGGTCCATCATTAAGCAAAGTGCCCATCCTTCATTGAACTACAAACCCTACTTTTCTTATTGCGCTTGTTAAGTGCGACATGGGATGCCTTGGCAGGGAAGGAAGCCCTGGAAAGGCCTAGGGCTACTCTGCAACACCTCCCCAACTCACCCATAGCCTGCCCCAGGTCTCCAAGGGCATCCCCCATCCAGTGTATGCATTCTATGCTCTGGTTCCTACCACTGGATCCAACACAGTTGGGCCTCCTCTCCACCTTCATACCACTTCACTTTTATTTTCCATGAATTACCTAGCAGAAGCAGCTGAGCTACTATATGACCCTTCTATACAGAGGTTGCATAGTAGTGTTCTGGAAGCAGTTATCATTTTGGAAGCGGACACAATTCTCATGATTCCTCAGGAATTTATTTCAAGCATACGTTACAATAAACCCTTTTTAAGCAGGTAATGCAAAATTATGAGAATTTCACTAGTATCTTAATTAGTTTCCTTAATATTTGATCACATGAATTTCCATGCAAGTTCTATCATACCGGAGCAAAATGCTACCACGGTGACAAATGTAAGTTTTCTCATGATCCTCTAACTAAAGAGACAAAAGAACTGCTTGATAAGGTAAGTAATGCTGTCTAAACCAAACTTTGTATTTCAAAATCAAACTTTGATCTAAAGCAAACTTTGTAATAGGAAATGCTTCCAGTTTTTCAAAAAAGCTAGATAAGTTGATTGAGAATCAGTTGCATGTGAAATGCACCTGAACAAGTGAAAAACAACTTTTTTGTTCTTCCTGTAAACTGTATGCTACAAAGCAACAAATCAATTTATATATTTTAGTGGAAGATTTTTGGCCTAATCTTTTATTAATATATTTAAGGGGACTACAACTACTCAGGAAATCTAATCTGTTTCAAAGTGTTCTCTCTATTTTCCTATTACACATCAGATACCTAATGAAGGAGAATAGATTATGACTTTCTTAAAAAATATATCATCCTTTAGTTACCATTTTTTGTCTTTCCTAACATGTACACATAAGCACATTAAAACAATCTACAGTGTTGTATGTGAGTTCATGCATGCATATGAAATGAAGGATTTGTGCCAAACAGATGTGAAATTAGAAGGAAACCAGGATAATTCCCTATGTGGGAGGTAATCCCCTCACACAAAGCAGAAAATGCTTCTGGTTCTTTGCTTGTCCCTATTGACTGAAGGACAAAACATATTCATATTCAGTTGAACTTGGCAAAAGGAGGGGTAGTGTGTATTCAACAGGTTATTCCTTTTCTTTACCGCCAGATTTTTTTGGGGGTGG
This sequence comes from Tropidonophis doriae, assembly GCA_026931265.2. NCBI lineage: Eukaryota > Metazoa > Chordata > Lepidosauria > Squamata > Natricidae > Tropidonophis > Tropidonophis doriae. The sequence continues at coordinate 11,202 of JAPKID020000968.1, read as the reverse complement.
GGTATTTTAAACTTGTGGTGCATGAATCCACTCTTTCCATGTAAAGAAGGATAAGTGTAATTGTTGAATTCTAATCAAATAGGAAACTACTTAAGAAATTGTTTTCTTATGAAATGCCCTATTCCCCCCCCCCAGTTAGAACAGAACAGAATAATAGGGTTGGAAGGGACCCTGGATGACTTCTAGTACAACCCCCTGCACAAGCAGGAGACCCTATACCATTTCAGACAATTGGTTGTTCACTCTCTTTAAAAGTCCCCAGTGTTGGAGCATTCACAACTTCTGGTGGCAACTCCTCCCACTGATTAATTATTCTAACTATCAATAAATTTTTCCTTACTACTAGGTTGGTTTTCTTCTTGATTAGTCCCTATCCATTGCTTCTTGTCTGTCCTGCCTTCAGGTGCTTTGGAGAATACTTGACCCCTTGTGGCAGCCTTCAAATTTTGGAACACTGCTATCATGTCCTTCTTTTCATTAAATTAGACATGCCCAATTCCTGCAACTGTTCTTCATATTTGAGCCTCCAGTCCCCTAATCATCTTTGTTACTTTTCTCAGCACTCTTTCTAGATTCTCATCATCTTTTCTATATCATGGTGACCAAAACTGGATACAATATTCCAAGTGCGGTCTTACCAAGACGTTATAAAGTAGTATATTATATAAAGTTTTGGAACATTCCCTTAATACTAAGAATTTGAATGGTGGTCTGTAAAATCAAGTTTGAGAAAAGAATGGAAAGTTTTCATAAAGCCATGCATTCATTTCTTTCCCCCTTGCCCAATAATTTTGACATGAAAAGGTACATGTCAGACAGTAGCTAAAAAAGAACAGTGTATTGAAAATATTCCATATATAAATTATATATAATTTATATTCCATATATAAATTATCTTTAAATGCCACTACTCAGCTTCTATGTCATGCCTTACTCCTTTAGGAAAATCATTGAACAGGAGAAACTGGGCAGCATGAAAATGACCTTTAAAATGGCTCTAAGTATTGTTTGTTTAGTGCTTGTTTTTCCGTACTACTAGGTTGGTTTTCTTCTTGATTAGTCTCTATCCATTGCCTGCAGCTTCTGTTTTGGGACATGTTGGTGGGAAAAGCTGATTAGCTGTTGTTTCAGGGCTCTCCCTCTGTAAGATCTAGCTTCAAAGCAGCTGAATGATAGACAGAGGTGGAATTGTACTTTATCCCTTGCCGTATATACTTCAGTTCATAGGCCCAGTACTATTCTGTACTCCAGTTTAGACTAAATTATGCCTGAATTTTTATTAAACGTTCATAGACACGAATTTTAAAGAATGACTCTGAATTAATAAGTACTGATGTTTTAATGTTGCCATAGTTTTGAAGTATTCTAATTTAATCTGAGCTATATAGAGCAGGTATCAGAGAGCTCAATGTGCTTTTGCCATTAACTTCTAGAATAGGTGCCAATAGTCCATATATTCTGATTATATTCTAATGTGGTTTTAGGTACTGAATACTGAAGATGAGCCTCAGAATGATGATGAAAAAGAAGTGGAAGAACTTAGGAAACGTGGCATAGTTCCTCTTCCTAAGCCACCTCCAGGGGTTGGACTTTTGCCCACCCCACCAGAGCCATATTCATTTATGGAGGAAGATGCAGAAAACTTTCAGGATCCCTCTGGCGATTTCAAGAAAATTCCATCTCTCTTTGAAATAGTTGTGAAACCTACTGTGGATTTAGCACATAAAATTGGGAAAACGTAAGTCTAGGAATTAAAATTATGCATGAAATTTTAATGAGGAATCAGTTTTCTGAATCTAGTATTTGTACACAAATATACCTGTCCTGGCTTTTTGTTTTACAGACCACCAGCATTCTATAATAGTACATCACCCCCTGGACCAGAGTTTGAAGGGAATGACCCACACATGTATAACACAGAATCAAGCCCAGGACATAACGGACCAACAGGGCACCCAGGTTCTCCTGGTCATCCCTGTATTGGTCCAGTGGTGCCACATAGTCCACCTTTGCAGCCAGTTCCTGCGGGATACTTAGGAGCACAAGGTCAAGCCGGTGGACCTATGCATGGAAATCAAGGTGGCCCACCTTTAACACCACCTGGTGTGTCATACAACTGTGCAGTTGCTCAAGAACATATGGCAAATATGCCCAGAGACAATCACTGCCCACCTGGTCCACCATATCAGCACATTCCTAGTGAACGGCAGCCAAATCCTGCATATGAGACTCTTCAGAATCCACCTAATTTCTATGACAACTACTACTCACATCAGGCTGTGCATAATTTCCAAACAACCAATAATACTAATGGTAAGTTTTAATTTATAAAATTGTTTCATTTTAGTTCATCACTATGCACTGAACAATCTTTATCTGTTGATAGTCAACCAGGTTTTCTGCAAGCATTCAGTATCCAAAGTTGAGAGTTAAGTGTGATGTGGCTCAGAGGATAAGCATTACAGCCTTGTCTCTAGAATTCTTGGAAACTGCAGGCATTTCTCAAGACCTTTACACACTGAGTTCTGTGTTTTTAGGTTTTGGGAGGTTGGTGATAGTAGGGAAAGAGTATCCACATATTTGTCTACTTACATGTTTTTCTGCAATCAGGAATCCCATCTTGCTAAGCTTTAGTTGTAGGTAAATATGTAAATAAATGTATCTTAAACACACTTCTAAATCTCTTGAAATTATAGGAAGCAATCTATGAGCAAAGAAGTTTAAAAGTTTGCAGTTTGGGGTGAATGCTTGCAGACAGCTTGTCTTAATCCTTAATTAAAGATATATATGTAAATGTTTTCAAAATGCATGTACTATGTAATAGGAAAACTTATGAAAGGAAAAGTGGTGTAATCTACATATTCTGCATTGTAACAGTTTCACTTCTTTCTAATATTTTCGTAAGTGGGATCTGGAGCACCTTGGATAAGTGTATTGGATGTATTATACACTCACTTATAACAGAGGGGGATGTGAGTGTGTAGTTAAGTCATTCTTGACTCCTGGCAACTGCTTGGAAAAAAACATGCAGTTTTCTTGGTAAGAGTTTAGGAAGTGGCTTGCCATCGTCTTTTTCCTAGGGCTAAGAAAATTATTTGACTAAGCTGGCTTAATGCGTAAGGCATTGTCTCCCTGTTTTTAGCCTGCTGCCCTAAACCACAGGTGTTCAAACTCTTATCGTGTCACATGATGTATCAAGACTTTTTTGCCTTTGTGGAGCCTGGATGGGCCTGGCCTGGGTGTAATGCATCCAGCCTGTGGGCCACCAGCTTGACACCCCTGCCCTAAACCGTTACATCAAGCTAAATCTCATCATGTTATGTATACATTTATATTTTCCTAAAGGAGTATATTGCAACGATACATTTGTTGATGTTGGATAGCCATTTGACTGAAACGGTATAGGGTTTCCTGCCTAGGCAGTGGGTTAGACTAGAAGACCTCCAAGGTCCCTTCCAACCTAAGTGCTATTGTATTATTGTATTTCTGTTCAGGAACTTATCATTTCTGCCTCAGCAAGTAACATGTTAGTCATTAGCTTTCCTCATGCAGAATACTTGCCTGCTTCCACAGTCCTTTGGAAGGGGATGTGTGCCTTCTTGGATGCTACTACTTTGAACTGAAAAGCTGGTAAAAAGTGAAGTAATGATGGCTTAGGAATCACTCCTTAAAGACATCCTTGAGAACACTGGGCCTTTTCAGTATAAGCGCCAATTTTTTAAAAAGTTCAGTTTGGTTTAGAGTGCTCTAGATATTTTTCCTGCACAGTTATCAAGGAGCCCCAAACTATTTTGGAGAAATTATCACACAATATAATTGATTTTATAGTCAGTTATTAAATGATACTAAATAACTTCTAAAGTTTCATAATAAACACTAATTATTTGTAATACTTAATGCAGATGCTACATGGCAAGGAGACTTTACAGAACATCAGTCTTACATAAATTCTTCAGATTCACATAACAGTGGAAATGAATATGAATCAGATTGCGCCACTACAGCAGGACACAATTCGGCTATGAATGTACCTGATTTTCTTCCTGCAATGCAGAAAGCCCTTTTTGTAAGGCTCAGTCAAAAACATCAAGATGATGGAGAACATATGAGCAATCAGTGTCAAAGGTCACTAAGTAGAGAAGAAGGTATTTTCAGATTGTGCATTTGTCAAATACAATACTATATTGTATGTTGTTTCTTTTTCAGATATCGGAATACTTTACTGTATTCTTTCCTCTTACGTTTACTATATTCATTATATTCATTGGAATTTTTATTAAGCTCACCATTTATTTCATAAACAAGTCCCAATTGGTCCAAGAAAAGAGGGTTCTGTGGCTGAATCTCTCATGAAAAGCATATCTGCTATAGAACAATCATACAGATAGAGTGAGTCCCCCTTACATGAAAGCATAACATTGCGCTGTATATTTCTTTTTTCCTAAATTTTATTTTCATTATAAGATTAAAAAATACAGAAAAAAACAAGTTAAATTTTAAAAAGTGAAGAGAGGAAAAAGTGGTAACTTCCAACTTTTTTCATTGCAGTAAAATATATATACAAAGACACGTGCACACTCACACGCGCACACATATACAACGTTACCCTTTTGCTTTACATTTCATAATATTTCAAACCATTTTTATAATAACAAAATCATTCTAATGATTTAAATTTATTTCCGTTTCAAGCAAAATGTTGAGAAGCAGTTTCCAAATAGAAACAAAAATAAATTCTCTTTTTAATTAAAACAGTCAGTTTCCCCATCAGTGATAACTCCATCACCTTTACCATGTACTCTTCTATTGTGGACACTAACGTATCTTTCTATGAGCCTTTTGCTAATGGCTAATAATTGTATTATTGTAATAAAAATTGATACATTCAGAATGTAACTATGCAACACCACCCAGAAATAAATTGTCTGAAATTTTACAGGATTTGGGTGATTTTAAAATCCTAGTAATACTCTTTTTATACTCCCTTTTTTATCTTTTTAAATAATTTCAGGCACCAAAACATAGCACCATAACAGTGCTTCCTTCTTCTAGTGTCCTTACAAAAATAACCCTGTGAGATGGGTTGGGCTGAGAAAGAGATTGACTGAAGGTCACCTAGCTGGATAATCTATAATAAAAATGTTTTTAAAATTAAGTTTTTGTTTCTAAATAAAATGAAATTTTAAAATAAAATGTTTTAAATTTGGAGTTTTGCAGGGGGTGTTCTGGATTTCTTATATACTTTTAGCACTTCAAAAGTGCTTAAAATCCAGAGATATTATCTAAATAGTTATATAGCCTCAATGTTTTTTAAAATGTTCAACTTTTAAAGGTTTTAGAGTTGAATTTTGATAATTACAAGATGAAAGATTACACAGGTATACACTAAACCATTTATCGTCTTGTTTTTATACTGTATTTGTCATTTTAATAGAAGCTTAAAATTTCACAAGTTTACAAGTTTACAACTTTTATTCATATGAAATGATAGAATCTTATTTTAGACAATAGATAACATGTTCCTCAGATTTAATTTTTTTTTCCTTTTAGATGATAATGTAAATTGGTACTCCAGTAGTGAAGAAGAAGAAGGAAGCAGTGTTAAATCCATACTGAAGACCTTAAAAAAACGAAGTGAAACGTTTCGAAATCAGCAGTCAGCAGATCAGCAACTGCGTGTTATGCCAGTTGACCCGAGACTTGCTAAGGAACGTGGTTCAGGTAACCAGGCTGTCGATCCAAGACTCAGATCAGCTTCAAGATCAAATGCTAGGAAACCATCAGAATCAGGAGTCTTGGACCCAAGGCTTGCACGAGATCCAAGAACCTTAAAGGGTAATGAAAACAGTCATGGAAGCTGCTCTACTAGTGGAGCAAAACCGGATGTGCATTACCCACAGCCTGTTGTCAAGATCATGCAAAAAGGATTGGATGAAGATGATGAAGATGGTGAAAGGGAGTTAAGAGACAGAGCTTTTCTCATACCATTGGAACCTCTTCCTGGAGTAACATTACGAGATCCAAGATCTCAGCTTAGACAGTTCAGCCATATTAAAATGGACATTGTTCTAAGCAAACCCAATTTTGCTAAGCATATTGTATGGGCTCCTGAAGATTTACTCCCAGTACCTTTGCCAAAACCAGATCCAGTATCTTCAATCAATTTACCCCTTCCTCCACTTATAGCTGACCAGCGATTTAATCAATTAAGGAATAGCAAAAATGATTCGATCCTAAGTACAGTTCCCTCTGATCCACGACTAGCAGCAAAAGCAAAAAATAATATAAATTTAGCAAACAGGAGTGGATCTTTGGAGCACTCTACAGATTTGCATCCTGGTAATACAAATAAACTAGGAGATCCTCGCTTACAAAAATCCACTGATCCCAGGCTGCATAGACTGTCCAGTACAGACTCTCATCATGGAACGGTGAAGGAACTTTTGCCTTCAAAAACTGATCCTAGGTTGGCCAGATCCAGCACTAGTACATCACAGTCCTCGGAAGCTGCAATCTTCCAGTCTGACTCAGATACATTGCCTCCATATGCACCTAAATTGTCATCTGCAAGTTCCAAACTAGGCACTTCTAGTTCAATAATAAGCGGTATTAGTTTGTATGATCCAAGAAATCATACTTCATTGGATTCTTCTCCAGTTAATTCTGGAGAGAATGGAGAAAACCAGAAAAGGGGTATTTTGAAAAACACTGGTCAGAATGAAGTAGCCACCTCAGAAGAACAGTTGCCTCAAAAAGCATCCCTGCATGTAGAAAAACATGTGGAAGCATTTGGGGAAACCAATTCAGAGAAAGTAGCTAATCTGAATAAATCTCAGGCTAAACACTCCAGTTCTGCTCCAGCGGTGCACAACCTTCCTATCCAAGCTTTATCAGGGTTAATCAGACCACAATACAGTGATCAGAGGCAAGTAAGGCAGCCTGGGCAGATCACTCCAGCACTAGAAAATGATCCAAATGGGGAATCAGATGACAAATCGCTGAAAGATGTTTTCAAGACTTTTGACCCAACTGCTTCACCATTTTGTTAGCTAATTGTTAAGATTTTTTACCATTGTGAATAATGCCGGTTTCCACAGTTTTGTAACTGGGTTTACCTCTATGCTTTATTTATTTTTAAATTATAACCAGAAATACTTTGGGGCTGCTATTTTCAGAACTACATGCAGTAATACTATAGTGTTTGCCAATTTGGTATTTTCTATATAAGTTTCCCATTTCAGGGATATGAATCATTGATCCGTTTAAATAAAAGTGTATATCATGTTAGGTCCGAGAGAAGCACTTTCATTGTAAATCATCATTAAGGGATTCAATTTAAAGACTTGTATATGTGTAATGTGTCTTTTCAGAATCAGCATTTTATGTTTGCCACTTTTGTATGATTGTACAGTTTCAAGCAATATAATGTACATTACTATGAAAAACATTATTTAAGATGATAATTATCTAATCTTCTTAAGCCCAACTTGTTAAGCATTTGACACAGGGCAACATTTTTTACTCATGAAACTGATATTCTTAGCCTAAAAATACTGTATTACATACGGAGGAGCAGAATAAACTTTTTAAAGTATTTTATTCTATGCTGTATATATGCAAAGGACATAACTAAAACATTATTGTTAAAATAGAAAACACCTAGGTCTATAAAATGTATTTACTTTTTCATGTATACCCTATTCTCTATTGTGTTATGTCATATTGTGGTGTTCATGTATTCAATGTATTTTTGTATTCAGCTACTTAATTTGTATTGCTTTTTTGTATTGATGTAATGACAGTAACATGTATTCATGTGTCTGGCATTTTTAACAAATTAAAAGAGTGAAATCTCTGACTTTCCACAGACTCTCGTGGCTTGCTTAGGTCTTTGATTTCATGAAGAGAAAATTTCATTAATTTCTGCTGTAATTCTGATTTCTTATGTTGCCAACCAGGGATGCAGTGGCTAAGATGCTGAGCTTGTTGATCAGAAGGTCGGCAGTTCAAATCCCTAGCATCGTGTAATGGAGTAAGCATGCATGTGTGGGGGAACCTTTTACCTTTACGTTGTCAACCACCTCTAGTGAAGACCATTTCAAATAACCTCCTGGCCAAAATATTACAGCTGGTAATTTTTATCTTGCCAAAATCCAAAGCTTCAATTCTGCAAGTCATCAGTGAGCAGCATAAAATAATTGGGGCAAATGATTGAGGAGGAAAAAAATTCACTAAGCAAACTGAATAAATTGTATAAGGAGGTGAGCACTTGATATCCAAGTGCTAAGCATTCAGATGCAAGCGTTAAATTTACGAGGAAATGGGAATTCTGTGGAAGTCGCTTATGTATCTATCAGGGTTAACACTCTCTACCCCAACATCAAAATTGTGGCTGTGAGCAAGAAACTCAAGCCCCATTCGTTTTAAAATGTGCAATTGACACCCTCGCCCTGTCCGATATCTGCACCTAGCCAATAAAAAGAATTAGGTTTTTTTATAACTATAATATCTGTATTTTTTAAAAAATCTAAGGTGCATTATGTCAGCCAATGTAGTTAACAGTGACTTTCAGAAATTTTGGAAGTATTCTCCAGGACAACTGTCTCTTGGAGTCTTAGGCATACAATATTATATTTACTAGAATCTCTAAAGGAAATAATATATTAAAGGTTAAATTAAGATGATGTTAATGTTATTTTAGCATTCATGTTATATCAGCATCAATGCTTATAAAGACATAAGAAGAAACTAGCTGTCCATTCCAAATAGATGAATGGCCTTTCCATAAATTCTCTTACATTTTTCTGAGTCAATTATTTTATAATTCATTTCTCAGGTATGACATACACCACATAGAAAGTAGCCTGACATACCTAGTAATTTCATTCCCAAATGAAAACGTTAGAAACTAAGCAAACCAAGTTTGATTAGTACAGGGAAACAGGCTAGACTGCTAATTCAACAGACATCCTGGAAAGAATGTAAATAGTAAACTAACAGATTTCCAAAGATGAAGAAACAGAAGATTATAATAACGTAACATGTAAAACATAAGATGAAAACACGGAAAAAAGACAGTTAACAGATTATGGTTTACGGTATGTTGAAGGATAGGGGGTGCGTGGTGACTCAATGGTTAAAGACACTGAGCTTGACAGCTGGAAAGCTGACAGCCCAGGTTCAAGACTCAAGTGCTGCATTATGGCATGAGCTTCCGTTATGTGCCTCAGCCCCTGCCCACTGCAGTTTGAAAGTATGCCAATGCAAGTAAATGAGCAGGCACCGCTGGTGGGAAAGTCAGTGTTCTGTGCACCTCGGCATATAGTCATGTTGGCCACATGATTCAGGAAATATCTTTGTATAGCTCAAGGCCCCTGGACCAAGAAACAGAGATAGTACTGCCCCCTAGAGTCAGAAACAAGTGGACAGAGAAAACCTTTACCTTATGACATCAACATCCAAGATACCTTACAAGATATTCCTAATTTACAGTGGATGTAAAATACCAGGTTTGTGGGATATTTAAAAAAAATCAGACCAATATAAATCACTTCAGAGTTTTCCCACCTTTAATATCACATATAAACTGTCCACTTTAATTGAAAAACAAACTAAAATCTATGTAAGCAAAAACTAATACCAAAATAAATGTTCCTATCAGTTATGGAAAGCAGAAAACATGTTACATCTAGAAGCTAATTTCTTCTAGTGGAATTTTCTTTTAACAACTTTGTCCACATCATGCGAAGTAGAGATCATAAGATCCAACTGAAAAGAATACAAGTAGCTCAGGCTGGAATTGTGCTCCTTTGTTTTCTTGCAGATGTTTCATTACTCAACTTGGTAACAACATCAGAGAGCACTAAGGACTCCAGAGATCATAAGACTTGGCAGTCAAATCTGGAGGCCAATCAGCGGGATGAAACCGTCTTAAATAACATGTTTCCTTACTCATCCTCCCTATTTTAACGCTATTTTTTCTAATTGTGCTTAAACTTTATACCTTCAGTAGTTTCATCACACTGCCAGACCTCACTTAGTGACCAAAATCAGGATAAGCAGCTCCGTTGTTAAGCATGGGAAATCATGTGACTGTGCTTTCCTTTTTCCTATTCCTCCACTCTCTGGACTGCTCATCCCACTAATGGGCTAATTAGCAAGAAGGGAATGTTCTAGTTACATTGATTGGAGAGTAAAGGATTACAAGAGACTAAGAAGGTATACAAAGGGTATACACGTTAAAAGGAATGTGGCTGAAGCCATGAGTATGCTTGGCAAACCACCAGGTATATTCCTGATGGTGTGCCAGTTTATTCTCTTGTATTCGGCTGTCATTGGGGCAGGAGGTGGGGGTGATTTTATTACATTAATTTATTTTATTTTTTAAATTTTACTGGCTTTAGAGGTGGTTTTTATATGCTGTAAGCTGCCTTGAGTCGCCATGGGAGAATAGGCAACAATATAAATTTAATAATAAATAAAAATAAAATAAATATTTCCTATTGCTCCACTCTACCAGGGAGAAAAAAAAGAAAATAAGAAGTCAGGACAGAGGCAACGTATTGTGGCTCTAATGGCAATCACGTGACTGGGAAAACGCTGCAAAGGTTATAGATGTGGCTATTGGTTGTAAAGTCATTTTTTTCACTATCATGATTTTGAACGATTGCTGAATGAAGCAGTTGCTATGTGAGGACTCTTTGTATTTAGAGGGACTGGCCTATTTATTATTATAATAAAGTTCCAAGGTCACAGGGGTGAACGAGGACTGGGCCACAGTCCTGTTTTGCAGAGTTCCAACTCCTCTTTGTCTGAATTCAAACTTTCCTTGGCCCTATACGAACGAAGACTCTTCCTCCATTGGGTGTAAAATGCAGCTGTATTTGATTCTTCTGTATCAGGAGGTGGGTTTTGCAAACCCTGAAGGAGTGGAAATTAGAAAAACGTTAGACAGTTTTAACCTTAAAACGGTTCATGGCAAAATGTTTTAGTGTTATAGGTAAAGGTTCCCTTTGCACATATGTGCTACTCGTTCCCGACTCTAAAGAGCAGTGCTCATCGCTGAAGAGCCAGCACTCTCCGAAGAGGTCTCCGTGATCATGTGGCCAGCATGACTAAATGCTGAAGGCACATGGAACACTGTTACCTTCCCACCAAAAGTGGTCCCTATTTTTCTACTTGCATTTTTACATGCTTTCTAAC
>JAPKID020000967.1:0-15946 GCA_026931265.2 Tropidonophis doriae | reverse complement strand
TACAATACAATACAATACAATAGCAGAGTTGGAAGGGACTTTGGAGGTCTTCTAGTCCAACCCCCTGCCTAGGCAGGAAATCCTATACCATTTCAGACAAATGGCTCTCCAACATCTTCTTAAGGATGATGATGATGACGACGATACATTATCAACATGGGGCTGCCCCTGAAAACTACTTGGAAGCTACAGCTGGCCCAGAAGATAGTGGCACAAGTAGTTATGGGGTGAACCTTGAAGTGAGTTGCACTGGTTAGTGGTGGGCTTGAGAGTTCCATTAAAGGTGCTGCAAAGTTCTTCATGACACAAGGCCCAGGTACTTGCAGACCTATCTGTCTCCACCTGTTAGTTAAGCAGTATTGTCTGACACGACCCAGAAAGCATGACCTGCGAACAGCATTCTATTCAATATCCAGATGGCCCCAACCCAGCCTGTCTTGCAAAGGACGTTGAAGACTATACCATCTTCCCCCAGTCCTGGGTTGGGAGGTTGATATCCATGTCAATTGTTTTTAATTGTTCTGTTTGATTTGAAGTTGCCCAGCAAACCACATTTTATTCCACTTTTATCATTTCAATGTTCTTTTTCTCTCTCTAATTATTCGTTTTGGGTTTTTTTACAATCTAAACATCCCTGAGTTGTAGGTAGCTATATAGTTGATTAAGCAAAGCAAATCCTACCATAAAAACTAGAAACTTAGTACCAAAAGCTGTACAATAATAGCATTGGTGCCTTTTTATGTGTTTGTAATGATCAAAATGCCTTATAAGTATTGAGTCAGAATTTTGAAGATGGTAACTGTTGCTTGCTTCCCCCGCCCCCATTACAAATATGTCAAATACATTATTTATGATAGCAATAGGAGATATATTCAGGTTTCCTAGAAGAAATACCATAAGTCACTGAATGGGTGGCCATCAAAATCAAATAAGTAACTGATTAGTATTTATTATTCTTGTTAACTAGGAATTTTGATATTTTATCAATTGCCTTCATTATTATGAACTTTTATTTTGCATGTCTATGGAGATTCTTAACTATCGAGGTCATGGTTGTCCCAAAGGAGCTTTTTCCCAAAAATTGGACTTTCTTCAGTTTCTTCAGTTCAGTTTATTTTGCGTGTAATAATGTAATAATATTCCTATTACATTTTTTCTAACACAACAATTCTGGTTTGAAATTGTGACCTACATAAACTGTTTGAACATTTTAATGTAATATTTCAAATCCAAAAATCAAATAATGTATCAAATGTATCAAATGTATCAAATAATCAAATAATATAAAGAGCTATGGCTACATAATTCCCTGAAAATATTGAGACTCCTTAAGTTGCATTTATTTCTGTATTATTGAACATTTTAGATAGGCATCATAAATTCCATCAGACCCTCCAATTCCTTATGATAAATAAAGGTATGGCACAATGGAACATAACTTTTTGTCCTTTCAAAATTTATTGTACCATGTAAGCTTGTTGAAAAGAGTAAATGGGTTGGATTTCACTGGAGGCTTACTAAATTTGGAAAATGACATAATGTCATTTCACAGGGTTTCCAAAAGCACTTTGAGAAAGACAGACAGATAGGAAGGGACTGATGAGAAGGCCAATTCATTTAGAAACTGCTGCAATTACGATGGTTCAGTATGGAATGGAAATTTCCTTTGCTGTCTGAGTACTATATTATCTTTTCTCTTGTTGCTAAGGTATTCAGTATTATACTACTAAATGTGAAACATAGAATGAACAAGGAAATTACTTGGAGTAGCTGGAAAACATTCATTCTGTTTTATGAATTTAGCAGATGCATTTGAAGCCACATGGTTATTATTAAAGTACTTTTCTTTGTTAAAGGAGTATAACTATCTTGTCATATGGAAGAACAATTATAATTTATTATTAATGGATTTTATTGATAAAAGATTACTAAATGAGTACATGCTCTTCCAATAGAAAAGACTACATACTCTAGAGTTCTTTCCAGCCCCTATGTATCTTTAACTCCACATATTTTTCTGTAGCCAATGAAAGTAATTCATGGAAAACTGTAAGATATCAGAATTGGTCATTAAATCTACTGTACAGAATATGGATAATACATTCCTTCCCCACAGAATGGAAAATAGTGATAAATCATGTTCATCCAATCATATGCCTGAAGGATTTAGTATTATTTCTCAAGCTATATATGAATAAGTAGAAAGAAATAAAAAACAATATGTCATGTTATTATGACAGATCTACAAGAATAAGCCAATCCTCTATTTTAAACCCTTCAGTTTTCTTTAATTTTCTCCTCAAAAGAATTATGAAGTTGTGTATCTGTGGCTCTCATGTTTTAAAAAGTACATAAAATCTGTTAGAGGATCTGTAGCTCAGGATAACTCTGGGATCCTTGGCACTGTCTTGGTGGTTTTCTTGTAAACATTTCATTAGCAAACTAGATAACATCATCAGTGCTGCAAGAGATTGGGGCTTACTCTTATTTTTATATACTGCTACCTAATCCTATCAGTGTTGGTGAAAGTGGTCTTGGTAATTCCTTGATTAGGCTGTTGTTTACTATTGTTAACTGCTAGCTTTTGGGGGGATATTGGTACTTCCTTGATTGGTGTATTGTTTACTTTTGATTTTTGATCCAGTATTAATCAATGGATGTTGATTGCTGGGACGAGGTATTTTGATCTTGTTTCTTTTTTGGTTTTTTGATTGTCATTTTTGAGGGGTATGTTATTTATCTCTATGTGCCTGTTGATTTGTCTGAGTGCAGGCTTCCAGGAATTCTCTGTCACTTTGGGATTTGGCTTAATCTAACATGCTCACAGTTTCCCAGTTGAAACTACAATTAGGTCTATCCATGTGCTGTGAAATGAAGTAGTTTTCATCCATGAACACCGACTGCTAGTTGGTGTTCATGGATGCTCTCAGCTAGTCTTCTGCCTGTTTTGTTCTACATAGTAGCTATATTTTAGATGACGCCTGTTTTGTCTTTTGGTTTTCTTAGAATGTTTTGGAGGACGGTAGTTGGTTTGGGTGCTATGCTGATGCCATGTGGTTGTAATAGTCTTGTTGGTAGTTTCTGAGATGTTTTTGATATATGATAATGTTACCCTTTCCACAGCTTGTGTTGGTTGTGCTATAGTAGGTTGAGTGATGACGTTCCATGGATATTCACTTTGTCAGAAGATATTGTTTAGTTGATCTGTTTCCCTTTTCTGATGTTCAGGTTTGTATGGGTGGCTTTTTAGTGGTCTTATATTTCTAATTTGCCATAAGAACAGGTAGTCCTTGACTTACAACAGTTCATTTAATGACTGCTCAAATGGCACTAAAAAGTGATTTAAGACCATTTTTCATACTTATGATCTTTCTACCATCCCAATGAATATGTGATGAAAAGTCAGATATTTGGCCATTGGTTCTTATTTATGACTGTTGCTGTGTCCTGAGATCATTTGATCACCTTTTGGCAAGCAAATTCAATGGGAAAGCTAGATTCACTTAACAACTTGGTTACTAACTTATCAGCTGCAGTGATTCACTTAACAACTGAGGCAAGAAAGATAGTAAAATGGGGCAAAATTCACTTAACAAATGTCTCACTCAACAACAGATATTTGGGGCTCATTTGTGGTCATAAGTTGAGGACTAACTGTATTGTTTTCTTTTTCCCTTGAGAATTTTGAAGATGTTGATAGTTTTATGTGTTTTCTCTAGTTGGTTCTGATATAGATGTCATTTAAATAAAATCTATTAATTTTTTTTTCACCAACTGGATTACATGTTAAAAGCTGAGTTGAGGACAGACTGTAGTTGCTGAATTATTTTGTATCACTCAAAGGAGATAATTGGACCATGTAGATAATCTACATTTTCCATATGGTTGCCAGAATCATTTATTTTAATATTTAAGTGAATAATAGCAAATGTGGTTGAAATGTTGGATTTTTATGTGAAGTTTTTAAATAACATTTGTTATTATGGTATATTTTATTTTATTATGTTTCTTACTGTGTTTCTCTGTTCTCAAGTAATCTTATTGAAACATTAATTGAATCTGATAGGGAACTGCAGCTGCATGGCTTAGACAAGCACTCTTTGTGCAAGTTAAGATGGAGTCATGTTTACCAGTTCCATAGCACATCATGTTCTGGATAATGACACCAGATGGCTTAATGTGGCTTTTACAGTAGAAGGCTGTACATTCAGAAAGTTATTATTTGTGTAAGTGGTTGCTATTTGTTGACAACGCCAGCAGAATGCTCAATAATGTTTCTACCTTAATTCACATTTACAGAAGTTTTTATTTTAAACTGTACTTTAAAAAGTAAAATGTGTTCATTATTTATATAAACTACTTCAGTCACAACTGACTTTGAGCAGCACAGACAGTCCATATGAAAATGTAAGTACACCCCCCTTGTAAAAAAATAATCTAACATAGATGGACAAATACTTTTTATGTTCATTCAAACAAAATATAAAGATAAGCCTTCTTTGGCAGATTTATTGGAATGTTTGATGCCATTGTCATGTTGCAAGCTCTGTTTTTAGTTGAACTTCAGTCTTCTGACAGAGGATCTTATACTATCCTCAGGCACCCTCTGGTACAATTAAAATTTCATAATAGATTCTGTGCCCAGGCTCTAATGTGGCAAAGCAGCCTCAAACATAACATTTCCACCAATCTAGTTTATAAGTAGTATCAGGTTCTTTTAGTGAAATGCTATCTTTAGTTTTTGCCGAACATATTTTCTGGTACTACTGCCAAATAATTCTTTGCTTCTTTTGTCCAGATCGTATTGTTCCAGAAGTCTTGCCTCTGCTTAGGTGTTCACAAGCAAATGTCTTGTTCTTTTTGGACAGTTCCTCCTGGCATATCTCTCATGAAGATCTAATCTGTGAAATCTCTTTTTAATGGTAGACTCATGCATTCTGGTACCAATAATGGCAAGAAATACCTGTTGGTCATGTGACATCATCCTGGGATTCTGTGAGACCTTTCAGCATCTTGCATTTTGGTTTTGAACTGAACTTGGCATTCTGAGTTGGCCTGTACAAGGTGGAAATTATTGGAAAACTCCTGTCCCTGTACATACATCTTCTAGACAGTGAAATGATTGATGTTCAACAATTTAGCAATCTTTTAAAATCCCTTCCTGTTATAGATGCTCTTCATAGGGATATACAAACCTTCCTTCCAAAAACCTGAGTTTAATCTAGGCATACTCATAGTACACACTTCAACAACAAAGAATAAATCAAACTAAATGGCTGATGTTTAAATAAGACAGAGTTTCTTCCAGGTCCTCTTTAACAATGTTCTTACCATTCATACCTGATTCTGGTGTGGTGCACTTGATTCTAATTTTAGCTATTTGAGGTAGGATAAATGTAGGGTTGTGCTTACTTTTCCCACATGAGAAAAAGAGAAAGGAAGAGTCAACAAGGATGGTTCCAATCCTGGCAAAACCTCTCCCCATGGTTAACAACACTAATAAGCACCATGACTGGACCTTTACTATTGTTGATAATTGCATGTATTTTTGGTCCCTGTATTTTCACTTGGCTAATGGATTTTGTACAAAAGAAAATAGGAGCTTTAGAAAATCTAGTATTAGTAAGGCACCAGTATCAACCTATTGCAATTGAAGACTTCACGACAAGTGGTAAGGAAAAAGCTGCCTTTGTCGACAAACCGCCCTTCACTCTAACATCTGACTCCGAAGAGGAAGAGGCCACAGCATTTAAAAAAAAATTTCCACAATGTTGCTTTTGTTGATCCAGTCTCAGGGTAGACCGGACATTTGAGCCAGACATATTTTAGCAGTTCAATTACCTGTTTCTGCTTAATCGTAGGCAGTGGAGTGCCTAGGTTAGAAAGAATGATATTAGAAGCTTTGAGAAGGTCTCCAAGTTCGCGGAGGTGCTCAACCTGGGGCTTGGAAAACCCGCCTCCCATACTTACGAGGGAATCGTTACGATTGAGCACGCTGAGCCCTTCTCGGGCGTAAGTATCGGAGGTCTCAAGCTGGTTCCAACGGATGAACAATTCAGTGGGAATCATGTCGCGGGTCGCCAGTTGTAAGCTTCACCGGTGGGCCTCTCACAAGTAAGGGAAAAGGAAGGCACCACATGTTTTCCTACGAGGGGGATGAGAGAGCGCAGACCGGGGTCTGCGAACCTCTTTTATTGAAATACATCAGAAGGCGGGGTTAAACATAACACACGTCACACTAACACAATTCATGACCATATATGGCAATGTATAAAAACACAAAGGATCACATGACTTCACATTCTACAGGGATTTGTCTACAGGGATTTGTTGCTGCTGATTGGCTAATAGTTTTTCTCTGCTAGCTTCCTTGTTGTGGTTCGACTGGTTTTAACCAGTCTACACTTAACAGAAATGGCCTAGCACTGAATAAGGTTTATTATATCACATTAATGCAACAAATTTGCATTTAGGTTGATTTAAATTACAGAGTGGATTACAAAGTGCAAATAATGCATGATGTTTGTTGAAAGGAATATCAAATATTTGTATGTTGAAATATGCTGAAAAAGTAAGAGAAAATCAATGGGGTATACTTTTTCACACGATTATACTCCAATCGTAATTGGGTTTAAATATACTATAGCAATAAAGATAGTCCTTGACTTACAGCCACAATTGAGCCCATAATTTATGTTGCTGAGTGAGACATTTGTTAAATGAATTTTCTCCATTTTATGACTTTTCTTGCCACAGTTGTTAAGTGAATTCCTGCAGTTGTTAAGTTAGTAATATGTTTGTTAAGTGAATCTGGCTTCCCCATTGACTCTGCATGTCAGAAAGTCACAAAAGGTGATCAAATGATCCCAGGACACTGAAACCATCATAAAAATGAACCAGCTGTCAAGCATCTGAATTTTGATCATGTGACTATGGGGATATTGTAACGATAGTGTGAAAAATGGTCACAAAACCTCTTTTTTCAGTGCCGTTATAACTTTCAACGATGACTAATTGAACTGATGTAAGTCGAAGACTATGTGTAGTCAATAATCAGTAACTTTATTGCACCAAGAAAAGACTCTCCAGGATAGATAAGCACAACCTCCAGAGGTCCATATACATTGTAGTCTTCCAAGGCTTCCTGGACCAACCAAAGGCTATTCATAGCATAATAGTACACTGATGATGTTACCTGTTGGGTAATGAAATGTCTGCAAGCAAACACCCAAGGTCAGAGAAGCTGCTTGAATCCTGGATGGGAACACCATGCCATAGGAAGTGAGTTGCAACAAAGAAGGACTACTTTGGACCACCTAATGGTAATAGGAAAATTAAAAGACTCTTCCCCCTCCCCCCGCCTCTTCCTGATCATGTAGAATGTGCAGATATTACTGGAAGCAGTCAGTCCTGAAGATAACTGAGGACTTAAACTATATAGGATTTCACAGATGACAACCAGAACCTTGAATCATACTTGGAAACCCACTGGCAATCAGTACAGCAGTGGGTGTGCTTTTTTTTAAATGAACAGTAATCCACACACACACAGAGAAAATTGTTGAGTAAAAAGCCCAAAAAGGAAAGGACATATTTAAGAGAGCTGAGAAGTAAGATTAGATAAATGTTAATGTTTTGATGCACTTATTGCTAATGGTAGGCTCAAACCTTCAGCTTTACCCATGCTTAGCCAGGGTTGTTCTTTATTTTCTACCAGCATTGTTCTTAGTTCTTCGTATTTGAATCTGTTCATTATTATTTTAATGATTGTTATCCATCCAAAATTGCAGAAATGAGATGGCCAGACTTATAAATCATATACATCAATAGATAAATATTAAAGAAGTGATGGATTTTAGTGGGCTATGGAGAAGAATGAACCATGCTTGCATCAATTTGTTTGCTTTTCTTTCTTCCCATATGATTAACTGCCCTTCTGTACTCCTATAATCCAGAAGGCATGGTGAAGTAAGCAGATTGTTTTGTCACTAATGCCTGGAAAATTGGATTCATCTGAAGGAAGAAAAAAAGCCTTTCATCCTCCCCTTAATGAAAAACTTTAGAATGGAATGGGAAATAGAGTGGATATTTTAGCAAGGTTGCAGAAATTATAGGCTTCAATTCTGACAGGAAAAATTGCGCAGCAAAAAAATAAAGCATGGCTGCATCATAACAGTTAAATATGTACTGTTCTTGTTTATGAAGAATAGCAGACATAGCTTCCTGGAGGACGGGAAGTGGAGGCATTCAACATCTATCTTTTCTTTCAGCTAAATGTTTTTATGTTAAGTCAATTTGACAATATTCAGATAAGAAGTTTAAACAATGAAAAATATTGGGATATTCTCTGGCCCAGGGGTATTTTTTTCCCCCACCTCAGGTTTTTTAAAAGAATTTCTTAATATTTTTTAAATGTTTTTTGATATTCCTAAATTATCAAGAACATCTGCAGCTGAAGTTTCTTTCACTTTTGATTTGCAGCCCTCTTTGTCATTGAAGAAAAGGAATTCCCTGCTGTTCCGAGGGGTATTTGCACTGATCAGGAATCCAGCAAGGGTGACTCATGCAATAAGCATAGTGACCAGTCTTAATTTTCTTCGTTCTTTATACTGGCAATGTTTTTTTATGGCAACATTGATTTGATTGATTATGGGCTATGAAGTTAATGTTAACTCATAACAACTCATAACACATAGACCATTTCCATAAACTTTTATCTCCAGTCTGGCTCTCTAGGTCTTTCAAACGTGCACACTTTGTTGAATCCATTGTCTTTGCTGCTGATTGTCACTTTCACTTTCACCCTACTTTTCAAACCATTAGGTCTTTGCATTATGAATCCAAAGTAGGATAATTTTAACCTGGTCTTTGTCCCTCAAGTGAAAACTCTGAGTTGACTTGTTCAGTAATTGTTTTTTTTTTCCGTTTTTTTTTCTTGACTAACTGTAACTGTAACATTCTCAAGAGTCTTCTCTAATATCAAAATTCAAAAGCATCAATGCTAATTCTCTTTTACTTCTACACAATCTAACTTTTACTTCCGTAGACTGAGGAAAATCATTACTTGTGTACTTCTGATCTCGATACTTGTGTGGTGAGTGCTACATGAATTGATAAACTATTGTTAGATTTGTTATGGTTACCTGACACCAAAAGAAAATGAAGTGCCACATTAATATTTTAACTTTCAAATTTAAGGGTAGTTGCTATATTTGTTGTCGTTAGTTTGGTCTTTATATTAATATTAGTCCCATTTTTTTCACAGTGCTTCCTGATTTTCATTTTTTGGCTTCTAAGTGATTTGCATTTTTAGCTATTAGAGAAAAAGATATATTTGGGAGGTACTGTTTCATCAAGCAATAAAGATTTGATTCATGTGCCAGTCAATTAAGAGAATAGTGCTGAGGGCAGATTCTATTAGCTTTGTTGCAGTTGTGTTTGTGTTTAATTAGGAAAATAGAGTAAATGATTGTTCTATTTACAAATAGTGTAAATTAAGTAGATAAATTTATATCTTTGTTGACCTTTTACTAAAGGAAAATGGAATGAGGAAATTCAAGACGTGCAGATGCTGTTAGAAAGGTATGTAGTCTATTGTGAGGAATGTTTGTCAAAAGCAAAAAATGATTGTATGAGTATGCTTCTAATCTCTTTGTTATGTGGAAGAGTTGATATGTAATGTGAATGAGATACTTAAGTATGTGATAAAACAAAGGGGGCTAGAATAAATGGATGCTCAATAAATGCAATCAGTACAAAATCAGTAGTTTGAAGTAGTTTGGACACAAATAGAGAATGAATAATAATACAGCTGCAAAGTAGTGAACGAGGTTATTAAGAATGGGAAGACTGAAGAAGTTGGATGAAGTCAGTGAGATCCAAAAGACAAGGAAAATAAGAAAATTAAAGAGCAAAAGGTGGTGTATTAGGTGGCCTCTGGATGTGGTGAATGGTTTGGAATTCAGTACTTTAGGGGTTTTTTGGCTTACTATTTCTTACTCCCTTTGTGTACTTTGCATAATAACACATAAGAAACTTCTTATGGCTGTATCATCGTTCAGCTAGAGACTGATCAGCTAGCACATGTACTTATAGCAAAATAAGCTTAGACTTGGAAGTGAAATTTGGTGGAACATTCTAGAAGTTAGAAAAACAACCTGATAACTGGATCCTTCTGCCCACAAGACAGTAGTTATTTGCCTCTTTTCTACTTTGTGATGGATACCATTGTGGTAATAGTGTGTAATAGCATCTCCCTTTTAAACATGTTCCCACATTCAGATGTATACATTTGTTGCTTTAGCAGGCTTGGGAAGTGCCAAATGGTTCTAGTACATATTATGGATATGTATTTAAATAAAGATACACGCTCTAGATTGGAATACAATTCATATTCAGGCCTGCATCTACATTTACCTTGTACAATTTGTTGCCCACTAATACATGCATGCATAGCTACAGCAGATTTAAAGCCAATGCAGTATAAGAAACCAAACTGTACGCTCTCTTTCAATCTCCATTTTCTCCCAAAGATCTCCTTAAAATTATGTCCTTACTTTGTTTTCCCTAAAGTACGATCTAAATATTCCAAACCATCTGAGTGTGCTACTCCATGTTTCTACTCTTCTCACATCCTCATTCTTCAGATGTTTCTTTTTAACTTCGGAGCAAGTGCATCTATTCAGCATTTTCATAAGAGTTCAAATTACTCAGTTTACAACAGCCCTGGGAATTATAGCAAACTGAGTTATTTTTAGGATTGATCTGATTACCAACCTGAGGACAACTTAACCTCCTTGTAGACTGTGCATCAGAAAGGAAGCAAAAAACCTCCCCCTAACACCCCTGTTTTAGAACTTGTGTGCAAACTACCATAATTGCATCTTTTAATCACTGCTTCAGATCTCATTTAATGAACATTCTAGGTGCCTTCAGGGTAGTAACGTCAGAGCCCCAGATTAGGTTGCCTGCTTTCAATATTGGGTTATGATATTTCACCTGAGTCATTTTTAAAGAGCCCTGAGATCATCTGTGATATGTATAGTACAGGTAGTCCTTGACTTAAAACAGTTTGTTTAGTGACCGTTCAAAGTTAGCAGTGTCACTGAAAAAAGTGACCTGTTTTTCACTCTTATGACCGTTGCAGCCTCCTCATGGTCATGTGATCTAAAATCAGATGCTTGGCAACTGATTCATATTTATGACCATTGCTATGTCCTGGGGTCATAAGAACTTTTGCAGACTTCCGACAAGCAGATTTAATGGGGAAACTAGATTCACTTAACAACCGTGTTACTAACTTAACTGTCTCATTTAGCAACAGAAAATTTGGGTTCAGTTGTGGTCATAAGTCGAAGGCCACCTGTACTAGAATATGCTAAGTAATAATGTTGAGATTGCTGAGCAATCAATATCTGTGTCTTTGATCTATGTAAAAAAATGGATTTTCCCCCAGTCTCTTTTCTCAATTCATTTTCCCCCCTTGTAAGTTAGTTCATTTCTGGCTATTTGAAAATGAAATAAAGAATACTTTGGAAACGTTTTAAAATAAGGCTATGTAGAAAGATACAGTGTGAAAAAGATGTTAAAATAGTCCTGCTCGTAGATTAGACCAGGTGGTTAATATATTTTGATCCAGGTTTCCCAAAAACAAGTGGTACAGAAATAACCCAAACCAAAAGTACAGAATAGAAAGTATACCACAATACATATATTTACATCTGAATACTTAAGGAGGGATGGAGATTGGTCATCTATGGAAGCTGGCATTTCTAGGCCATTTACTATTTTAAAAGGGCAATATTTTTTAATTAATTAATTAAAAAATCTCGTTTCAAAGTAACTCTTCTTTCAAGGGTACTGTATATAAATTTGTGGTCATTAGTAAAGATTGTATCCAACCAACAGAGGAAAAATGTCAAAGTGCTGGACTTGTTGCTTATAATGCCTCTCTGAGCTTTTTCACTCCTCGTTACCCCACTGTTTATTACTTGTATAAAAACATTGAGCTTTGCTCTTTGATAGCTTGCCTACTCTTTGAAATCTCTTAAAGACTCTCATAATGAATTTGTATTTCTCTTTGATTTGTGTTGTCACCCCTTTCAGGTTTCTGACATAGCTTCTTCTCATAAGACCTTTGGATGAAACCAATTGCCTGTTTAGTCCAGCATCCTCTTACCAGAATGGCCAGCCAATTGCCACTGGAAAGATCACAAGTAAGGCATGAAGGCAGTACATCTTTACTGCTGTTCCCCAGTAACTGGCATTCAGAGTTTTCCTGCAGGAGCAGATAGTCATCATATCTAGTATGCATTACAAATTTATATCCATAAGTATATCTACATTTGTTTAAAAACAATCCAGTTGATGGGTAATCTCACATCTTTTCATAGCAAGCTGCATTTAACTGTGCATTTTGTAAAGCAGTCAGTTGTTTGTTCATTTCTTGTCTAAGCAGGCTGGTAAGCACTTTCAGTCCCAATATCTGGAAAAATTATGCTGAATCTTATCTCCAATAATAGGTCTACATTTCTCCTGTCCTGTAGGCCAAAACCCTCAGAGTATTCTTTGTGGTTTCTTTGCAGTATGAGAGGTATATTGTCTCTCATGTACTTAAATCCCTGGCATGTGCAAAATGGTGAGGGAATGGCATTTTCTTATTGGATTTGTATTTGATTTAATTTATATGCTGCCCATCTTGCTATCCTTGCTATATAGGAAGCTTACAATACAATAAAAACATAAGACATTTTAATATATATTCTTAAACCCAAGAACTTTGGCAACAATAACAGAAACAGAAGGTTTACTTGTACAAACTATGTATGGTCTCCCTTGAGAGTGCTGAGAATTTTGGCAGAGATAGAGAAGATATGCTGTTCAGTCAAAGTCCTTGGGTTGTTTTCCTTGGCACGATGATTTGTTTTACTTATTTTGTAACTCAATAATAATTGATTTACTTATTTCATATCTCAATAATAATTAAGACTGTTATGTTAACAGCACATGGGGGAATTCTTTGCTAAATTTTATATTGCCCTCTTTGCCGTTATTATGTTGTGAGTTGACTTACCATTCCCCTGGGCTCACATTTTATAGAAGTAAGATGCTAGTTTGTAATTTAATTTTATTTTCACATTACATCAATGTTTGAATTAGTAAATTGAGGTATTTAGACTTAATAATTAATATAGTCTTTGAAAATCCACTTGGTAACTTAAGGTGGCCAAATAGGTGTTTTATATTTTTGTTTTTTTTCCCATTTTTGTCCCAATTATAGGAAGGCCTTTTGAACTACCTAGTTTAATGTCTGTCCATCAGCTTTAGTTGAAAGCAGATTAGTTATTTGCTTGTGCACTTGATATGCATATGACCATAGGGTATCAGAGAAAAGGAGATGGTGCATTATTTTATTTTTGCTAAAGTGTTATACTATTTTATACCAAAAAGTTCTTCTTTCTTTCCTAGCTAATGTTCCTGGAGGCTAGAAGAATCTGATATAATCTCCTTTTATCCTTATTGTTTTTATGTTTGCTGTTTAGAAGCACCGGTAGCAAAGTTTTTGCTAGGATATATCACATATGTCAGAATACAAACTTCATCAAATAAAGTTTAGATCACAGGAATTAGGTTACTCGGTTTAGACATGTCAGCATCACTGGAGATGCATTCTATAAGTTTTGTTTTGTTTTGTTTATAACCAATGGTTTTATTAACATTTTTGTTGCAGAGAGTAATAATCTTATTCAAACACAGGTGAATTGAAGTGTCCATTAAATGCAAGAGATAGGAAAACTTTTTTTGTTACTAAGTTGTATTGAACAGTTTTAGGAGGCTGCTTTAGGATCTGGATATTGTTATGCCTACTATAAAACATTATAAATTTAGTTTCAATCTTTCTCTTCCTACAAATTCAAATCAGTACTTATGAAAGATGCTATTATAAAAAAAAATCTCCACTAAAAATATAATGCACCACTTTCTTTTCTGCTAATATGAACAAAAACATTCTGGGTCCAACTAAACATTCATTAAGTATGAATTGGAAACCTGGGAACAAAAGCTTACAGTTTTTATCCAAGGCTACTTAAAATTATTATTTTTTAAATAATCCTGGTTTGAGTAAGGAGTTGCATTGTGTATCTTTTGCTTCATTGCGGTAGCTGACTGATGTTATCCTTCTACTTGAAACTTTGCACAGTCACCAAGAATAATTTATCTGCTTTTTAGATGGCCCATGAGCTCATGCATGCCCAAATCCCCCTACTGCTTCAGTGGTGATCAACAAAAATGTTTAGGCTTCACTCTTAAGCATAACAAGTACTCCCAAACTCATGCAAATAAACATGTTTAGAATTGGGCAGTTAATCATAAATTCATTTGGAATGTTTAACTGATTACTCATCTATGTGGGAATGAATTAATCAGCATCAGGAGATATTTTAGAAGGGGAAAAAAACATGCTTAAAATACCCAGCAATACTGGACTTTGGGTCATCTATCTTGTTTTTCCCAAATCATCTTGATTTCTCCCTTCCGAGTATTTTTCCATATCTGCAAGAAGAAAATAGAAGACGGATGAGGTTTTATCCCCACAGCTTATGTTCTGATATTCTCCTCTTCTCCCATTTGAAAAGTGTCCCAAGAATAGAATGATTGAAATATCATATATCTGATACCTGAGCTTCCCAACAGATTATCTTATATTCAAGGTCAGAAAAATTATCCTGTTCAAAATAAGCAGTAATGTTAAATAGGATCCTCTGTGGGGAACTGCAGCACTTAGAGAATAAATCAATCGGCTCTTCCTCTATTTCTCAAGTTGTATTACTGAATCCAAGAGATTTCACTGCACAGTCATTGCGAGGACTGTATAAATCAGAATCTCTTGTAGGAAGCAAAGTTTCATGCAACTTTATCAAAGAGAATACTATGATAACTGCAGTAGATACTTCTCTTGTTGTTCACCTTACATAATATATTTTTATATTTTTATATTTTTGTGTTTATGTTTTTATAATATACTGATAGTTTTTGTCATCATGTATTTGTTGATTATGTTAGTTTTTGCAGCTTTAATAGAAGTCATTTGGAAGTTAAAAGAAGAAAATAGAAAAGGTATTATGTGTTTCAAATAGGTTCTGTAAAGACTTCATTATCAAGCACATGAGAGATTGTACATTAGAAGACATGCTTTGAGTACTCACCCAGTCAGGTTTCTTGAGCGATTGGAAAGACCTAAATTTATGTCTCCATTGATCATGGACTGAACTAGGTGATTTACAGTCAGTCATTCAGTAACTTACATTTAACCCATTTTATGGGGTTAAATGTAAGCCACTTTGAACTCAGGAAAGACAGAAAAAAATAAATATAACACAATGTTTAAAAAAAACCTAACTTCAAGTCAAGAGAAAGAGAGAGGGAGGGAGAGAGAGAGTTTCATTTCCCAGACAAGCTAATAGCTCTGATATTTTAAGTTGGACTCCCAAGAATAAACCAGGTCCAATTCTGTTTAGCTTTTTGAGAGCAGTCAAAACTATTTAGGTGTTAGAGCCTAGTTGGCTATATATAGTTTCAAATAGGGATAGACAAACCTGCCTATTTGTTTTCTATTACTGTTTAGATTGTGCTGAACACATTTTAAAGCAAGAATATTTCTCTAAATGTGTAAATTTTAATCATAAAGCTATCATAAAATTCTTAAACATCCTTAATATCAAAGGGTAATTTCTAATTTGAACATTACTTCTGGAAGTGTGAATTAGCTATTCAAGTACAAATTATGTGATCTTTTCCAAACAGTAAGAGCAGTTCAACAGTTGAACCAATTATCCAAAGTGGTCAGAGTAGACAGAGAATTTGGGGGGATATTTTAATTTGGATTCCTTCAGTTAAGAAGATTTCTCTCCCCCTTCCCTCCCCCCCAGTAATCAGATTCTTTCTC
>JAPKID020000966.1:0-15951 GCA_026931265.2 Tropidonophis doriae | reverse complement strand
ATAGAATAGAATAGTAATAGATTAGAATAATAAAATGGAATGCAATAGAATGAATATCCAGAATAATGGAATGGAATAGAATAGAATAGAATAGAATAGAATAGTAATAGATCAGAATAATAAAATGGAATGCAATAGAATGAATATCCAGAATAATGGAATGGAATAGAATAGTAATAGAATAGAATAGAATAGTAATAGATTAGAATAATAAAATGGAATGCAATAGAATGAATATCCAGAATAATGGAATGGAATGGAATAGAATAGAATAGAATAGTAATAGTAATAGATTAGAATAATAAAATGGAATGCAATAGAATGAATATCCAGAATAATGGAATGGAATGGAATGGAATAGAATAATGACAAAAATATTAAGAATGGAATGGAGAAGAGAATAGTAATAGAGTAGAATAATAAAATGGAATAGAATAGAATGAATATCAGAAGAATAGAATAGAATGGAATGGAATAGAATAGAATATGGAATGGAATGAAGGGAAAGAATGGTCTTCTGGATCAACCCCCTGCCTGAAGTGACTTATTATATATTTACACCCTGCCTGTATTATTTTTACACATGACGCAAAGCATAGTTTCCTCCTCCTATTTCCCCCACAACAACAGCCCTGTGAGGTGGGGTTGGAGACTGGGAGTGAGAGACTGGCCCGAAGTCACCCAGCTGGGCTTCATTTTAGAAGAGATCTTTTACCCTCCCCCAGAAATATATATTTGTGGTTGCTGTTGTGTGGAATTTTCTTGCCCAACTCTGGTGAGGTGGTGAAATGTTTTCTTTATGAATAAATCCAAGTCAACCTCTTGTCGTGAAGAAGGAAGGCAGAGTGAAAACATTGGCTCAAACTGGTTTTTTTCCCCTTTCTTTCTTACCTGCTTATTTTCACACGCATGCTGTCCGTTTGGAGGTTATAAATAACGGGTTTCGGCTGTTCGAAACTTTGGAGGGGTGTTGTTACCCTGCCACCACATACCACACACCCACGGGTGTCAGACATTCACAGATCATGCTGTGTTTACCCTATTCTTTCGACAACATGTGTTTGTGTTATTAAAGGGTGGCTGGCTTCAATTCCGCCCCCTTGGTGAGCGAACAGCCCTTATTGGTCTTTAGCCAAGTGGCATGTTTCTAGGGGTGGAAGATCGCGAATAGAACTTATGGGGGATGGTTTTGAAGCAAGGTACGTGGTGGCTCAGTGGCTAAGGCGCTGAGTTTGTTGATCCAGAAAGGTCGGCAGTTCGGCGGTTCGAATCCCTAGCATCCACATAACAGAGGGAGCTCCCGTGACTTGTTCCAGCTTCTGCCAACCTGGCACTTCGAAAGCAGGTAAAAAATGCAAGTAGAAAAATAGGGACCCCCTTTGGTGGGAAGGGAACAGCGTTCCGTGCGCCTTCGGCATTGAGTCATGCCGGCCACACGACCAGGGAGATGTCTTCGGACAGCGCTGGCTCTTCGGCTTTGAAACGGAGATGAGCAGCGCCCCCTAGAGTCGGGAACAACTATCACATACGTGCGAGGGGAATCTTTGCCTTTACCTAATCTTGCTTCGAAGGTTGTGTTTCATGGACTTTTTTTATTAAGTTGAAAACTTTTGGTCCACAGCAGGATTATGGGGGTCATTAAAAGAAGAAGAGGATGTTGACTGAGATAGGCGTCGATCTTTTGCACAGCACTTCCAACGTCCTTGTGAAGGACATCAATTGATGGCCAAAGACTCATCCACTTATTCCGTTGCGTTGGGATTGGCATGTGGTGCAAAATTGTGGGTGTAAAATAATCTACGCTGAAGCCTACTGCGGTCCCCCAAAGTAAATTATGTCTTTGTTCCTCTCTCTCTCTCCCTCTTCCTCGCAGGTAACCAAGATGGTCAAGACCGTCACAACTAGAACGGTGCGCCAAGTCCCCCTCGGTCCTGATGGCCTCCCAACGATGGACGGATCCTCCCCCATGGGTAGCTACACTGACTCCATAGACAGAAGGCAGGTCAAGAACGGAGAACGGTATATCACCCCCCAGGCATCGTCCACTCTGAACCGAACGTACAACAGCTACAACGATTCCTACCCAGAGAGCCACGATGGCCAATATCGTTCCTTCGTAAGCCACAACGGTTACGGCGACATGCCCGACAATTATGGAAGCTTGTCCCGGAGTGTCAATTACCGCCCGCATTACGGCTACGTACCGGGGAACAATTACCGGCCCGAGGATGGTAGCTTCACTTTGCCAAGCAGGAGGGATAACTATGGACCTCTGGCCCAGCCTCAGGTGCCAACGGGCAGCAACGCAGACCTGAACCGCTCCCAGCCAGAACGGTTCCAACCGGAGCCGTACGGGCTGGAGGATGATAACCGCAGCCTCGGAATTGACGATGAAGGTTATGAACTCGATCCAGAATACTCGACGGTGAATCGGAGAACGTCGGCTGGGATCCCCGAGAGAGGGAGGCCTCACAAAGGAAGGTAAAATACCCGTTTAGATGGTCTGGGGTAGGAAGGTGGTTGTAGAACTCTTGTCCTGCAAGAACCAGTGGAAATTCTGCTTGGTTTGGACTTGGAGAAGACCTCATTATTATTGGCCACCGTTCTAAGATTATTTATCTCGAGAATGTTCATGCTTGTCTGGACTTTCTTTTCCTACTCTGCTTTGAAAAAGGCGCAAGGATTTGGCATGCCAATACAGAATAACAGAGTTGGAAGGGACCTTGGAGGTCTTCTAGTCCAACCCCCTGCTCAAGCAGGAGACCCAATATCATTGCAGATAAATAGTTGTCCAATCTCTTCTTAAAAGCCTCCAGTGATGGAGCACGTACAACTTCTGCAGGCAAGCCATTTCTCTGTTTAACAGAACAGCAGTTGAAAGGGGACCCTGGAGGTCTTCTAGTCCAGCCCCCTGTTCAGGCAAGAGACTGGCCTATGCCATTCGAGACATATGGTTGCCCAGTCTCTTCTTGAAAACTCCCAGTGAGAAAGCTCCCACAGCTTCTGGAGGCAAGCCATTGATTGATTGTTCTCACTGTCGGGAAATTCCCCCTAGGTTGGATCTGCTCTTGATAGGTTATATTATATATCTATCTATATCTGTCTGTCTGTCTGTCTGTCTATTCCTCCCTCCCTCTATCTATGGATGGATGGATGGATAGAAGGATAGATAGATAGATAGATAGATAGATAGATGGATGGATGGATGGATGGATGGATGGATGGATGGATGGATGGATGGATGGATGGATGGATGGATGGATGGATGGACGGACGAAACTTGATGTTATTATAGAAGTATACTGCAATAGGGGGATTCCAGTAGATGAATACAACTTGCCAAACACTATCCAAGGTCCAAAATTTAATCATTAAAAGTTGGTAACATGCCACCTGTCTCACTTAACTGTCATTAAGTTCCTTTGCTCAAGGTTGACTGTTGATACAGTACGTTGAACTAGATCTCAAAAAGAAGACAATATTTGTAACTCAGGGTTGAACTGTGGCATCCATCTCTGAGCTTGGCTGTTTTGCTGCAGTTGTTTCATCATCCAACTAGGGAACATTGTCACTTTAGGAGGGAGTGTGGTGACTGGAGAGGGAGGAGGAGGAGGATTGTGAGGTCCATGGTGCTCTCTGAGCTTACTAGTTTCCTTGCCAACGTTTCATTACCCAACTAGGGAACATCATCAGGGCTAGAAGGGAGCAGGGTTTATTCTCTGTTTATACAAGTGGCTTTCCCTCTCAGTGTAGGGTGGGAGTATTCTTGGTGGCTCCTTGAATAAGCTGTTGTTTACTGTTAGCCTGTTGGTCTGAGTTGGTAGTTCCCTGATTAGAGTGATGTTTAAAGCTGGTTTAGTGTGCATCAGATAATTAGTATTTTTGATACAGTAATTAAAAGGCTCTGATGCGAAGGACTTCTACTCTCCCTCCCCACCTGAAAAGAATTCTGTTCCAACTGCCAGTTGCCTCACATTCCGTTACCTCAGTTCAAACTGGCAGGCACCCCACTCCTTCACTCAGGAGCAGCCTGGGGCTCCTTACAGGACTAAACGTCGGTATCTCAACAAAATGTCTATGCCCTCCACCTATGGACCTGCTTCAAGGCGACAGGAGTGATAGTCCCTTATGCCAGTGATGGCTAACCTTTTTTGGCTCATGTGCCAAAAGCGGGGGGAGCGCAGGGGGGTCGTGCATGGGCGTGCCACACCCATAATGCTATGTGTGTGACCCCCTGCTTTTGGCATGCTTTTTTCACCCTCCCCAGACTCCTGAGGCTTTCTAGGAGCCTGGGGAGGGTGAAAACAGCCTCCCGGCCCCACCTCCAGAGGCTTCAGGAGCTTCCCTGAAGCCTCCAGAGGGCGAAAAACGGCCTCAAAAGATGGCCTAAATCAGCTGGCCAGTGCACACTTGCGTGCTGGAGCTGACAAGGCAACGCCTCGCGTGTCCTAAGAAACGGTTCCACGTGCCACCTGTGGCACTCGGGCCATAGGTTCGCCATCACTGTCTTATACAGTAATTAAAAGGCTCTAATACGAAGGAGTTCTACTCTCCCTCCCCACCTGAAAAGAACTCTGTTCAACTGCCGATTGCCTCACATTCCGTTACCTCAGTTCAAACTGGCAGAGGTCCCAATCCTTCACTCAGGAGCAGCCACCCATGGAACTGCTTCAAGGCGACAGGAGCGATATTCCCTTATGCGTTTCAGTCACCGACCACCACTGAGCCAATGGTTTTAACCCTAGTGAACCGGGTTTCTCTTGCATTGTTTCGTCGCAAAGCATGGGTATCCACTGCTAGCATTCAGCATATTGCTGATGCGTTTGCACATTTAAAGGATTGTAGCCTTTTTTTTATTTAAATTCGATCAAGGAACTTTATAAAGGCGTTTAATTTGAACGCGCCTTGTCTTGACGTAAAGAAGCTGGCAAGGTCTGTGGCAACCACCCGTCTCTCACCGACTTCAGGAATTCTCAAAGCAATTTTTACATGAATAAATTATCATCTGTCTTTCACCGGGGAGGAAGTCTGGCAAATTAGTAATGATTTTTTTTTTAAAAAATGTAATGATGAAGGTCCCTGTTATTAACCCTTGGTGGCAAAAAAATAAATAAATCTATTTTATTCCTTTTCCTGAAAAGCAAAACTCAGCAAAAGGTGGGAGAGTGGGTTGTTGAATAGGAGGAGAAGGGAATTGCAGCTTTGCTGGCAAAATTCAATTCTGACAATATACTGGTAAGTCCTTGACTTACGACCACAATCGGGCCCCAGCTTTATGTTGCTAAGTGAGCCAGTTAAGTGAGTTTTGCCCACTTATACGACTTTTCTTGACATTGTCATGATATGAATCACCGTGTTAGGGGTAAAAAACACCTCCACCCATCCATCCACCCTCTATCCATCTATCCTCCATCCATCCTCCATCCATCCATCCATCCTCCATCTATCATCCATCCATCTATCATCCATCCATGAATTCTCAGCCTTCTCTCTTTGTCTCCTTGCCTCGGGCTGGTTTGAATATTGAAGCTCAGATTTTTGTCCCGTAGACCTCAAAGGCTGGAGGAGCCACGTTATGAAAACCAAGAAGACGCCCTTGTCTTCTCGGTTAGCCACTTAGGATCCAGTTCGCCTGATATATATATATATACTGCCTGCTTCTGCTAACTTCTGACAATATCCATTAGCCGGAGACTGTCAGTTGTCAAGATATCACCTGCTTTGCTACAATCACCCAGGCATCCGTTTCTCCACTTAGTGACACGTTCGGCTGATTTACTCCAGCGTTCCTCTTCTCCCCCTTTGCTGGTTATAGTGAGGTTGGACAGAGGAAGGAGTGTGTCCAGGAGCTTTCCTTCCATTTAGAAATGTGCGGAGGAATTGATTTTCAATAAGTCTTCAAAGGTTAATAATTCTACCGACAAATGGAGCTTTTGGCCTGTAGATAAAACAACCTCACTGGCAGAGAGACGTTGAAAGAAGATTTTCTTGAGAAGATAGGTAGTCCTTAATTTATAATAGTTCATTTAGTGACTGCTCAGAGTTACGGCGACACTGGAATAAAGCCACTTAGGACCATTTCCCCCACTCACGACCGTTTCCCCCACTCACGACCGTTGGCAGCATCCCTGTGGTCAGGGGATTAGAATTCAGACGCTTGGCTACCGACTCATATTTATGATGTTGTGCAGCGTCCTGGGGGGGTCACGTGATCCCCTTTTGCGGCCTTCTGATGAGAAAAGTCAATGGGGAAGCCAAATTCACTTACTGACCGTGCTACTAACTTAACAACTGCAGTGATTCACTTAACAATCGGTGGCAAGAAAAGTTGCAAAAATTCATTTAACGAATGTCTCACTTAGCAGCAGAAATGTTGGGCTCAATTGTCCACTTGCAATACGGCATCCAGTTTTGGACACCGCGGTGTAAAAAAGGATGTGGAGACTCTGGAAAGACTGCAGAGAAGAAGAAACAAGATGATAAAGGGACTGGAGGCTAAAACATAGGAAGAACGGTTGCAGGAAGTGGGTATGTCTAGTTTGATGAAAAGAAGGCCCAGGGGAGACATGATAGCAGTCTTCCAATATCTCAGAGGGTGCCACAAAGAAGAGGGAGTCAAGCTATTCTCCAAAGTATCTGAAGGCAGGACAAAACACAACTGGTGGAAACTAATCAAGGAGAGAAGCAAGCTAGAATTAAGAAGAAGTTTCTTGTCAGTAAGAACAATTAATCAGTGGAACCAGTTGCCTCTTGAAGTTGTGAATGCTCCAACACTGGAAGTATTTTTAGGAAGAGATTGGATAACCATTTGGGTGAAATGGTTTAGGGTTCCCTGCCAAAGCAGGGGGTTGGACTAGAAGACCTCCACATCTCTTCCAACTCTGTTATTCTAAAGAGATCAATATTTCTTTAATCATCTTTCTTGGGGAACAATATTTTTTGTTCATAATGATTTGCATATGGACAATCTTTTACCTGAGATTTCTGATTTTAAAAACTCTCCCTCCTGTGGAAATAGCATATGCTGTAAAATAAATCTGCCTCCACCTTTGTATATGGGTACTCTAAATAATGACCATAGACAGCCCTGAATTGATGCCAGAATTGAATAGAGATCTCAGTTCCGAGAAAAGGAAGTTGAAATGATTAATTTTCTTACAAATCACAGATGGTCTAGTTCATCAGATTGGCTCTCTCCAACAACCTAGGTAATATGCACAGAATCATAGATCTTTTGGTTACCAGTATACAAAACAAAGAAATAATCAGTGTTCTCATTTACCAGCAAATTTCCTTTAATATAGATAAGAATTTAAGCTTAAGAGCTCACCTTTTCTAAACTAAAATCATTTGACAGGAAATAACATCCTTCCAAAATCTGTCTTCCTGGCATAATGCTGGTATTTTATTGCAGACATTTCATTTTTAATACAAGAAAACATTTAAATGGGAACAAGATTTTGTACCAATAAATTGGTGGTTGGCTGAAAGTTGTACATCACTCATTATATATATTTTGCATGAACTGTCAGGATGAGCAAAAACTCTGTGACTTCTTCAAATCTCCCAAATTTGCTGTTTGCTCTTTTACTACAGCAAGTATTGATCTGTTTAATGAAACTTTCACCTGTCGTGGTTCAACAAAGAATGTTCTTTCTGCACCAACTCAGAAAGCTCAAACTGCCCAAGGAGCTGCTGATTCTGTTCTACAGAGGAATTATTTGGTCTGCCATCTGCACCTCCATAATTGTCTGGTTTGGTTCTGCAACCCAACAAGACAAACACAGACTTTAACGGATAATTAGAACTGCAGAAAAAACAATTGCTACCCACCTGCCTTCCATTGAGGACCTGTACGCTGCACGAGTCAAAAAGAGGGCCTTGAAAATATCTAGAAGACCCCTCACTACCTGGACATAAATTGTTTCAACGCCTACCCTCAAAACGACGCTATAGGGCACTGCACTGCACACCAAGGCAAGTAGACACAATAATGTTTTTTTTCCTGAGCGCCATCACTCTGCTAAACAAATAATTCCCTCAACACTGTCAAACTATTTATTAAGTCAGAACTACTATTAATCTTCTCTACTATTAATCTATCACCATCTCCTCCCACTTTTGACTGTATGACTATAACTTTGTTACTTGTATCCTTACAATTTATACGGATTGTTTCCTAATATTTTGATTGCTTATTTGTACCCTATGACTATCATTAAGTGTTGTACTTTATGATTCTTGACAGATGTATCTTGTCTTTTTATGTACAATGAGAGCATATGCAGCAAAGACAAATTCCTTATGTGTCCAATCACACTTGGCCAATAAAGAATTCTATTCTATTCTATTCTAATCTATTCTAGTCTATTCTAGTCTATTCTAGTCTATTCTATGTAGCAAAAGCCATTGTACCACTCCTAGTTAGGGTCTCATGGGCTTCCATTTACTTCGTCCCATGTTTATATAATATACTGTCTAACCCAAACACTTGCTAAAACCATTTCCAAACACAATCCCAGTCCAGATTTTTTCTACAATCCCAGTCTAATTAAATCAAGAAACAGTGCTTCACAGTGCTTTAGGAACACTCACACACCAAGGATTTAACAAGGAATTCCTCTTAATTTTTAATTGATGGAACCCTCATTTGTTCACTTCTCACTTCTCACTTGAGAATAGCCCTTCTCACCCAACTCCTTCTTGGTGTAGTCAAGGGCACCTCCTAGCATTACAGACTGCTGGTTTTAAATGTTTAGAGTTATAATCCATCACATCTGGAGGGTACAAACTTGGGAAATGCTGATTTATACCCTCACACATTTCTTAGCCTGGGTTATTTTTCTCTTGGGATACATTATTCTTTCAGCCTGGCCAAAGATTGAACCAAGTTTTCATGGTGCAGAATCTACTTTATCAGATACAGCAGTTGCTATCTGAAATTTTACCTGCTCTGCCTTACTTGAGCAATAGAGTTTTATAGCTACCCAAGTTGCTGAAATAGAAATCGTTATAAAACATATTTTATGTATTGGAGATACCCTTTTATTGGATATGCTCTGTTGGATTGCATTTTAATGACCCTAACACTATAGACGGTTGTAGAATAATAATTATGCTGTCCCAAAAGGCAAGGATTATGACATATTAATACTTTTCTAATAATACTTTCTTCCCATAGAAAGGCTCAACCAATTGAACTCAGAAAGCAGCTAATCAATTTTTAGACGTCAATGCTTGCTGTGGATTTCATAAATACATGGTAGTGTTAGGGAACATTTACTTGCATTCCATTTCAACTTATATTTTCAAACTGTTTTCATCTAGAATGGATTTTTTTTGTAATCAGGTCCAGTAATCAATAATCAGAGTCACTAGGTCAGGCACTTTCATCCCTCCATTAAAAAGCCAATTCAATACAATACAATAGCAGAGTTGGAAGGGACTTTGGAGGTCATCTAGTCCAGGGGTCCCCAACCCCCGGGCTGCGGACCGGTGCTGGTCCGTGGCTTGGTAAGAACCGGGCGGCAGGGCCGAAGAGGAGGAGGAGGGGGCAGCCCCCTGGGCAGAGCGCACGAGAGAGTGCGGCTCTTCCTCCAGCCTCGTTGAAGGTGGGACTCCTGCATGCCGCCACAGCAACCCTCCCTACCGACCGCCGATTCCCTCCCTCAAGTAAGCGAGTAAGGGCGGCGGACCGGGCTGAGGAGCCTCCGCGAGGGACGACGACGACAGACAGACGGACAGAGAGAGGCACAGACACAGAGAGAGACAGGGAGGGAGGGAGGCAATCAGAGAGAGTGACAGACACACACACACACACACAGAGGGAGGGAGGGACAGACAGATAGAGACACAGAATTAATGAGTAAGTGAGTGAATGAAAGAGACAGACACATACATAGAGGGACAGAGATGGGCGGACGAAGGAGAGACACAGATAGAGAGAGAGAAAGAAAAAGAGAAAGAAAGAAAAAGAAAGTGGGAGAGAGAGAGAAAGAAAGAGAGAGAGAGAGAGGGAAAAAGAAAGAGAGAGAGAGAGAGAGAGAAAGAGGGAAAGAAAGAGAAAGAAAGAGAGACAGAGAAAGAAAGAGAGAAAGAGAAAGAAATAGAGAGAAAAAGAAAGAGAGAGGGAAAGAAAGAGAAAGAGAGAGAGAGAAAGAAAGAGAGAGAGAGAGAAATGGAGAGAGACAGAGAAAAAGAAAGAAAGGAAGAGGGAAAGAAAGAGAATGAGAGACAGAGAAAGAAAGAGAAAGACAGAGAAATGGAGAAAGAGAGAGAAAGAAAGAGAGACAGAGAGAAAGAAAGAGAGAAAGAAAGAAAGAGAAAAAGAAAGAGAGAAATGGAGAAAGTAAGAGAGAGAGAGAAAGAAAGAAAGAACTTATGACCACAATTGAGCCCAAAAGTTTGGTTGCTAACCAAGACTATTGTTAAGTGAGTTTCACATTTTCCAAGTTGGCCACACCCACCCAGTCACATGACTGCTAAGCCACTCCCACAAAACAGGCCACACCTTCCAGCTCTCAATAGAAATTTCCATCGTGGTATTGTTGTTATTTGGCTCTGTTGACAAATGAGTTTGCCCACCACTGACATAGATAAATTAGTTGGAAAGTAAGTGGGGGCGGGGGGAAGCAATTTGGAATTAATTGGCCTTGGCAAGATTTTGGGGAAGTGGTTTGCCATTACCTCCTTCGTGGGGTTGGGAGATTTATTTTATTAAAGATTTTTTTTTAAAGACCAGCCAAATATAAAAAATACAATGCAAACTAATATAGAGTAGTAAAAAGAAAAGAAAAAAAGAAAGAAAGAAGTCAAAGAGAAAGCTAAAAGTGCAAGAAAGAAAACGGTAAAAAGAAAAGAAAGAAAACATACAAAGAAGTAATTCAGATCTTGCAGTTACAAAGAAAACTATAAGTTTATCTCTTATTTTATGGTTACAATATAACTCTCTTCTTTCTGTAATCTATCTTGTGTAATCATAAATCATATTTTTTTCTTTTTTATGCAAAAAGTCCACAAGAGTTTACCAGTCAGTAATAAATGTAAATACTGCCTTTTCTTTGATAAAATAAATCAATTTAGCTATCTCAGCAAAGTAAGAGAATCACTGATAACTATATTGCTCTCAATCAGTTCTCTTAATTTTATTTCATATTGACCCTGACAAAATTGTAGTATCTCATAATAAATTAGCCATTTGTGTTTGCCTGTTATGTCTTGTCAACAGTGCTTCTTGTGCTAAAAGCACACTGGTAGTGTTTCTATATATTCCATATTCTCAATCTGGCATGTCTAACATAATGATTTTTAAAATCCACATTAATTTTCTTCCTTACAGTTGGTTAGACTTCTCTTATGGATATATACTGTCAATTTTGCTCTTGTTGCATGTTCTTCAATTTTGATCTCCAAAATCCACAATTTGCGAAATTTGTCTTCTCCAATGTTGTGCCAAATTTGTTCTTGCAGCTTCCAACATAGATCTGTCTGATATTTTTCATTTATGGTTGCTGGAATTATACCTAATTAGACCACTTGTAGTTTCAGTTCAAATGTTATTTTTAGGACCTCTCTAAATATTTGGAAGTCTTTCTTCCAATACTTTTGAGAGTAATTTTGCCATGTATGATAAAATGTTCCTTCTTGGTTATGGCATTTATAATAATCTTTTTTTATTCTTTATCATCCCTAGGGGAGCGAAGCTGTGCGTGGTGAAGACTAAAAGAAAAGAGAGACAAGCAGAGACTCTCACACAAGATTATATTATAACACGTAGGTTCCTTCTGAATCCTTAATAAGTATAGAATTTTCAACTTAATGCAGTAAGATCCTTATACAAAGGGTTACAAAATACTTTTGAAAAAGAACTAAAGTCGCTTATCAGCTGTTGGGCGGAGGAGAGGGAAGTGGGTAGCTTTATTTAGCCGCATGTACCACTACTATATGCTAAAGTTTTTTAAAAAGATTCTGCTCAATTTGTCCTAAATATAAGATCAGAAAATGGAATCATGTCCAAAATCTTTGGCTCGATTTTTAGGGTCAGCAACTAATCCTTACTGGAATACGTTACTATATTTTGCAAACAATGGAGACCATACACCATATTCCGGTTTTGTGATTAGCCCAATGTCCTTGATTGGCTTTGTGGCTAAGGAACAAAGACCCTCAGTTTATAATTTGGTGTTGATAACCAGTATGTTACACTGGCTTTCTAACTTTTACTAATGTGAAGTTTGTGAAGAGTTTTGTACTAGAAGACCTCCAAGGTCTAGTCCAAACTTTGGACTAGAACAGTGGTCCCCAACCTTTGTAGCTTGGCCTAACCTGCCAGCCTGTCACTCCCACAAGTTGAGCAGTGTATACACATGTGTTCCAGTCCATTTATGAATAGGCACAACCTAGTAGTGGCCAGTGGATTAGAGACCCCTGAACTAGAAGACCTCCAAAGTCCCTTCCATGTCTGTTATTCTGTTATTTCTGAGACCGGTTCCCTTAAAATTACAATTTAGGTTATTTATTATTTTATTATTTTTCAAATATATACCCCGCCCTTCTCCTAAAAAAGGACCCAGGGCGGCGCACAGGCATAATTAAAAACCATACAAAAATATCAAAGTACATCAATGAAAAAACTATTAAACTTTTCCCTGTGCTAAAACTAATAAAACCTTAAAATTTAAAATGATCCCTATAAAAGTCAGAAGCGGGGGTTATGCCAGGCCGGCTTGTTGGAATAAATGAGTTTTAAGATGTTGGCGGAAGAGGCAGAGGTCCTCAATGGTGCGTAGATCGGGGGCCAGGTCATTCCAGAGGGCAGGGCCCGCCACAGAGAAGGTTCTTCCCCTGGGCGTCGCCAGCCAGCATTACCCGGCTGACGGTATCCAAAGAAGGCCCTCTCTGTGGGAGCGGATTGGGCGAAGGGATG
Source organism: Tropidonophis doriae (assembly GCA_026931265.2). NCBI lineage: Eukaryota > Metazoa > Chordata > Lepidosauria > Squamata > Natricidae > Tropidonophis > Tropidonophis doriae. The sequence goes on along the minus strand of JAPKID020000966.1, from coordinate 3,026 downwards.
TATGGGGCAGTTGTGTATATAGTTAGGCCCCGAGCCATGGAGCACTTTGAAGAAATGAAAAAGCATAATAAAATAATAGAGAGTATGGCAGGCCAAAGATCCTAAAAGGAACCGGCTGCAGGCCTGACACTAATATTGCATGATTTTAAACTTCTTAAGCAAAAATACTTCATAATTTAGCAAATAAGTAAGGAAACATGAGGTTATTTTGGGGCAATTACCCCTTTTTCTTGGAAAGGTGCCCTTTGTTCAGGTTTAATGGTTCCGCTGCTTGAGAGATCAAACTGCTGTTAAACAGAAATGGAGCAAACACACAGGCATCTCTTGAAAGGTTATTTGGATTACAGATCTCATCAGTACTTATTACTGCAAATACAAGAAGAAGCAAGAAGCACTTAAAAGAAAAAAGATAATGAGATCTGAGAAGCCATTTATAAATTTGCTCCCAGGGCAAGGGGAATATTCAACAGTCACTTTGAATCAGTCTCTCTGGGCAGGCAAAAATGCTGCCTTTCTGGTCTTCCAAAGAGAGATTTTCAGTGGTTCAGAGGTTCTCTCTACATTTCACTGAAGCCATATTCCAGCACAAACTGCAAAGCTGGTAACCAACATTCAGCTCTCCCTATTTTTGCAAGCTTTGCAAGCTTTTGATTATTCCAGGAGCTTAAAGGATTTGTTTCTTCCATTTTCTTTGGGCAAGACTGTTTCTTAAAACATTTTCTGATCAATTTTCCCTACATTGAAAGCCTAATGAGACATGATGTTCTCCAAAAAATGACATGGGGAACTTCCATATGTGAGGTAGACTTGAACTTGGATCTTGTAAACCAAGCATTTGTGCCATTATAGATACTGACTCTATTTAACTATCTGAAGCCAGATCTCCTTAACGAACTGGACCTATATCCAAACAATGCAGTCAAAATATCAGAGATCTATTGAGAGTCTTCTATTGTGTTGAAATTATAATTATAGCCTTGAGGAAACTTTGAGGTTTTCAGGAACAAAACAGAGTCCTTCCAGTAGCCTCCTTAGACTTCACATGCACAGTGTTCCCAGATCCCTGGAACAACCTATCTATTTTGGTTTTATAGGCTAGAAAAGTCAGCTTAGTTTTCCTAGTTAGCTAGGTATAAATCAAACAATAAAATGATAAGCCAACCCTTTGAATTAGTTTCAGTCCCCAACCATAAAACAGCCATGGCTTAAAAAAAAGCAAAAAACTTTAAAGCACACACTGAAGTGATACAGCCCAAAGCTGAGCAAGCAGCTACATAAACATTCTTGCAGGGGTGAAATCAACTTATCTTCGCTACCAGTTCACAAATGTGAGCACACCCACCACCATCACAGGACAAATCCCCACCATCACAGGATTTTCCACTCATGCCCAGAGCATCAGCAATGGGACAAGATGGCATTTGGGCGGGTGGGTGGAGCCTCCTGCCACCATCACTACCAGTTCACCTGAACTGAATAGAACCAGCTGAATTGCACCACTGTATTCTTGGCTTCTGGAAGGAAGGAGGAGATGTCAGGGCTTCTCTTTCCCCCAACAAGCATGCTTGCAGGTGGCTGTGTTCAGGTAGACGTAACTAGCCATTTTGATAAATCCAGAACATCCCTGTCCTACTGTCCCCATCTATTTGGACCCATTTCTTTCATTTATATCTGTTCTGACCCCCCCACCCCCAGCCTGTGAAGAGGCTAAAGCACAGGCTTAGCTGCTTGCCACTGTTTAATTGATGAGATTACAAATTCCTTGGCTGTGAGCCCAGATAACTCACATTAAACTCTGCAGCATGTTTTCACACAGAGGTTCTCAAATGGACACGACTCAAATGCACAGATATTCTTGACTACAACATTGAACTGTTGTTTCCTGCAAATGGCCCCTCCCAAAGCCTGCTCTATAAGCTCTCTTGAGAGGGGCCAATAACCAACCATCTGGTAACCAATTATCTCCTGTGAGCCTGCCTCTGACATAATTGCTGCTTCCGTCTCTCAGCCCTGCATTATCTAGTATTAGGGACAAACTGCCCCTGATCCGCCTCAGGCGCCTCCTGGTGGCCAAACAGACTCTCTGCTTTCTGCTCTGCCTCTGAACTCTGCCCAAGGTCTTCCTCATCTTCCAGGGCAAACTCCTAGGACTCTTCGCTAGAAGAGTCCATCAGCAGCTCATCTGGAGCCAGCTGGGTCACAACATATATCAATGTGTATAGTTATACGTGCTATCTTGTACATGTTTGAGAAACTAATAAATAGAAATACAAATACAAATAGAACAGGTAAACATAAAACTTCTGAATTTGCATTTGTTAGAAAAGGACTTTTCAGTGGTAGTTCCTACATTGTGTAACCTCTGCAGAGGTGTATTTGGTCTTTCCATCCTAGCATTCTGGAAGTATATCAATGGAAATTCCTGAAAGTAATTAAAGATCATTCTTTTTCAATTTGCTTACATCTACAAGCAAGGAATATCTAGAAACCTTTCTTCTTTCAGTTATGGTTCCTTATGTCGAGTTATTTTAAGGTAGGCTTTGTAGAGCTTGTTATTAAATGTTATGTTTTACTGAAGCTTTTATTGCGTGCTCTCCAGAGTTAACGTGATATGGCTATATAAAAATAATGAAAGTAATTAAGTAGGAAAATGTAAAATAGGACTCAGAACTAGGTTGAAGTTGAATGACAAAACAAATAAACAAACACAAAACACTCAATTATTCTTACTCTTATAGGTGAATTTCTTCTTCCCATCACTCCCCTGGCCGAACGGCAGCTCCAGGCCAGTGGGCTTGCCTGAGCTGACAAGATGTGGCTTTAAAGAAGAAGAAGGATCACTTTCGGAACAGCTGCGGGAGCCGCCGGTTGCTCCGCTGAGAGCTCCCAGCCCAGGCATTCGTTAGAGGCTCTTTTTTTTGACATCTAAAGCCTCGGAAAACTCAGAAACCCATCGGGGTTCATATCAGCCACCACGATTGGTAGCGTCTAGAATAAAAACAACATCCTAGGTAAAACCTTCATCA
>JAPKID020000965.1:0-15951 GCA_026931265.2 Tropidonophis doriae | reverse complement strand
TAGAATTTGGCCCGTGCTAAGAACATTTATTAAAACCCAGCTAAAATAATAAAATAGCTATGTCAGCTATGCCAGGCTGGCCATATGAAAGAAGTATGTTTTTAATATCCGACGGAAGAGGCGAAGGTCTGTGATTGTACGGAGGTCTGGGGGAAGGGCGTTCCAGAGGGCGGGACCTGCCACAGAGAAGGCTCTTCCCCTGGGAGTTGCCAGCCGGCATTGTCCGGCATTGTCCGGTGGACGGCACCCTAAGGAGGCCCTCCCTATGGGAGTGGACAGGTCAAAAACAGAGCTGAAGTTCATGACAAACCACTAGCTTGATAAACCATTTAATGTTGTGTGGCAGAGTGGGAAGAAATAATATAAATGTAATATAAATGTATTCTATTTTTTATAACAATATAAAAAATATGCATCCCTGATCAACGACATTTATACTTATGGACTGAAAAAATATGCTATAATATCTTAACCATTATCATATTATGAAATCATTTTTTAAAAGTCAGGCCTAAAAATGCTCTAAAAACATTTCTTCTTTTATTTTTAGTGGAGTGGTTTATCTATTTTTTTTTTGTATTTCTGCAAAACAATTCAAACACACTTTATTGTCATATGACTCACATTTATAAATTTATTTTGGAATAGTCTTTATTATTATTTTAGTGTATCTATATTTGCTTCTAGTTTTTAGATGCTGATTTAAAGAAGAAGATAATGCATAGCAAAACAATGTATGAAACAGCTAAAGAAACTTTGAAAGATTTTAATTCTCAGAAGACACAGTTATATAACTTTGTTACTCAGATGGAAAACTGGTTTGTCAATACAGAAGAATCACTATTAAACTGCATTCATAGTCAGGTTCCATCAGATCTTGGGACAGTCAATGTAAGTAGCATAAAACTAATAAACAGACTTGTTGAGCAAATTGGAATAAAAATGTGGGACATTCACTTTGTTATCAATCCCTTAAAATAGACCTTGTGAACAAATCCATGATTTGAAATATTCATCCATGAGAGGTTAATTGCCATTTCATGGGAAGACTAAATAGTGAGGTCAGAGTTCAACCGTCTGTGCTGAAATCATTTAAAATGTTCCAGATCACGTGGCTGTAATTAATGTCTTTTCAGCAAAATGTACTTACCTCAAAAAATGCACTTTTTGTTTTTGTATGTGAATTGCCCCAATCTCCAAGAAAAATTAGACTTTCAGACTGAGATAATGAGAGCACTTCTTCTGTTCACTTAACATAGATAGAAGAACATGATCAGGACCATTCTTTAATTAAATATGCAGTACTTTGGACTGCTTTATTCCCCCCCCCCCCAACCCTAGATTATTCAATTTGTGTGTAGCTCAGTTTTGCCCTGACTGGAAGTTTTAGCACAAAGAATTGGGATTTAGATATCTTGAAGTTTGGCAAAGGACATCCATCAACATTTCTCTTAAAAGTAGTTGCGAAGCTTTGTCTATTAGTTAGTATTCCAAGGACTTCCCCCCTTTTTAGTTTTTCTTCTTGGTTGAAAATTGAAACATTTTCGAAGAAAAAAAAATGAGGAAGTCCAGTTGCCTTTTGGAAAAAGCACCTTCAGAACAACCATGACCTGGATGATTGAGCATCTCCATAGACAGTCAATAAAACAGTTTTTAAGTAAGGGTCTAATGTATTTAAATATTCTAATGATAACATTGTTCCTTCAGAAAATACAGAAGGCGATTCGCCAACAGCAGAACAATTTTGATTCTACTCAGGAACTGCTTAATGGCCTTTGCCGCAAATATCCATCTTTGGAGTTGGAAACTCTTGCAGGGACTATAACGTCCCTGATAAAGAAGTATGAAGCTGTGAACCAGCTGAGTTTGAAAACACAGGCTTCTTTACAGGAGTCGCTAGAAAAACATTTCTTACGTGAGTTCTTCTCATCGATATATATGAATCATCTAACCCACAGGAATGTATGCTGGAGACAAAGACGCCAGTATTAGAATAAAGTTTCCATTTACATCATGAATTAATTGGGGACTAGGTTTCCACACAACTACTGTTATAGAAAGTATATTTTATAGATATTTCCAACTCCTCTACTGTTTGGTTTCACAACAGTAATTTTGAAAAAATAACCTTGCTATTACAAATATGATATATGTGGATGAGGGCAAACACACATTTGGGGCACATTTTATGTATGCATGCATGTATGTGCTTTCAGTGTGTGAGTATATGCAGGTGTCCATGGCCAAGTTTCCTTTCTTTTTCTGACAATATTCTTTCACTTCCTTTATGAATTGCACAATTCTATCCTGGCTACTTCTTATCTTGGCCTCTCTATTCCTTGTTATGTATTTGTGAGTTCATATTGGTCTCCCTGGCTTCCTGTTACTTTTTCTCTGTCCTTATCTTCAACTAGCAAGAATTAGATAACCCATTTCCACTTTTATTTTCATTTTGTTCTATTTGTTATGTTTGCAAAGGTACAAACTGCAGTCTCTTGCCACCTTTTCTATAGGCTTTTGTGAGGTCTTGTGAGTCCAGAACTGTTGTAGCTTTACATTCTTGGTGAAGTTTAAGTATGGAATATATAAACAAGTGTTACTATTTTATATGATAATGCTCAGTATCTCCCTTTTTAATAAAAAGAATCTATGGAGGAATTTCAAAAGTGGTATTCGAATCTGAAGATTGCAATCAAAGATATAAATATTGCAACTGGGGACAGTAAAGCTATTGAAGCAAAACTCCACAAGCTACAGGTAAGTATGCAGGAATGAGTGAATTTCACATTGCTCAGCTTGCAAACTTTTCTAGATAATATTAGGAAATTATTGAGTAACTTTGTGTGTGCTTAATATATATGTTGTCAAAGCACTATATTACAAAGGTCAAACACTGAGTTTACATCACAATGTGCAACAGACAGTATGCATTATTAATGACCTTTTATAGTTATATTTCATAGAATTCTAATCCAAACTAAGAGTGTTGTTCAAAACCTTTTAATTCTTTCTCATAATATTGGTGTTGTGTACAGACAGTTTGGTATAGTGGTTAAGGAACTAGGGTAGAACCTAGGAGACTTAGTCCCATCTTCAACAGAAAAACAACTGGGTGACCTTTAGCCAGTCACTCTGTCTCAGCTCTAGGAAGAGAGCAAAAACAAATCATTTCTCCAAAACTTACCAAGAATCTGCAGGGACTGGTCCAAACAGTTGCTTGGAGTCAACTCTACCATGAAGTTACAGAAAAAAAATACACCAAAATCATAAATCCTTTTGGGGTTTTCAGACACTTTCTCATCACTGAAAAGTTGTACATTAATACATTTTATCTATATAATTTCAATTATGGCCTATTAGTTGTTATATAACACTTAAGTGTAAGTTTAAGTACTATAAAACTAATATATTTGATTGGTAAAATCAAAATCAACAACCCACAAAAATAATAATAGTATTAGCTGTTTTTACAATGTTAACACTAGTTGTGTTAGAACAATTAAAAAAAATGTTTCTTGAGTATAGAAGATTTATAAGATGGCCCAATGATGGTGAATCTATGGCATTTCTGAGGGCACGTGAGGCATTGCCCTGTCAGCTTCAGTGCCCTGATTTTTGGCCTTGATTTTCAGCCATTTTGCACTCTCTGGAGGCATCCCCAAACTTCTGGTTTGCACCTTGGGCCATTTTTCGTTACTAGAAAGGCTTTGGAGCCTGAAGAAGGATAAAAATGGACCTACTGGACCCACCGGAAGTCAGAAAATGGGCCTCCGGAGGGGGGCTTTTTGTCCTCCCCAGGCTCCAAGAAAGCCATGAGCACATGTGCAAGGCAGCAAGGGGGGAGGGGCTCACATGCACAGGGGGCATGGCATGGGGCATTAAATTATGGAGATGGGCACCCACATGTGAAAACATGCGCATGCATGTTTTTGGCACCCGAGGTGAAAAAGATTCTCCATCACTGGGATAGCCTATTGTTGGGATGTACTTATTTATTTATTCTGCCACAAATCAAATTCCATTAGTAGTTTGTCATTTTGTTTCCCATTTGTCCAGTTGAAAAAAAATCCATTGTAAGTTATTCCAACTATTTTTCTAACGCCCGTAATAAATATTACTGTTATTACTACTATATTATTATTTGCCATGGATTAATTTCTTACATGCATTGATTAACAATGTAGATTGTTGTAGCTTTCCTTATGGAAAGTTAAATACAAAATAAAAATTAGATATAAAATATCTTCACATCTATTTGCCTTCTCATCATTCCTTACCCTTATAAATTTGTGTATTTGTTTTACTCAGAAAGTGCTGGACTCTTTTAATGAAGGAAAGGCTAAACTGGAGTCAGCCTGCCAGGAAGGAGAAAATCTGTGTACTTACTTGCCTAAATCATCTGTGAATGGCATTCAAGAACAGATATCTAAAGCTCACCAGGACTTTGAAGCATTTCTAAAACAATGTTTGAAAGATAAACAAGCTTTGGAAGAATGCATCGCAGAGTTAGAAAGGTAAGTTTCAGATAGCCATATTTTATGTAGTATATATGTTCCTTATGCTATACCTAAATTAAATGGAAAAAATACAAAATAGTCTCAATAAGTACTGCACATTCATTCTACTATTTCTGTCTGGCCATCTTCATTTGTAGTTTTATGATATAATTGGAAAAAAAGGGAATAATGGCCAACACAACAGCAGTGTGAATGTTCTGTAAAATGTATTGTTACATTTTTTTGTTTCTACTAGTGATTTAGAAGGTAATATTTTCACTAAAATAATTGATCTCATCTGTGAGACAAGGTAGGATTGATCAGAAACAAATCGAAAGTTGGATGGTGATATGTTGCTATCTTTCTTGCATCTGTTTTTTGGAAAGGAAGCTCCCACTTTACAGAATCTCTGTATGAATCCTAGTTAGAGCATCTCACTCATTAAATGCACTAGAGGAGGGAGACAGGGCTGTTGGTAATTTGTTAGTAGAAGAACAGAAGTGTAATGGACCTACTTTGCTACTCACATAATTATTATTAAGGTAAAGGTTCCCCTCGCACATATGTGCTAGTCGCTTCCAACTCTAGGGGGCAGTGCTAATCTCCGTTTCAAAGCTGAAGAGCCAGCACTGTCCGAAGACATCTCCGTGGTCATATGGCTAGCATGACTAAATGCCGAAGGATCCCAGAACACTGTTACCTTCCCACCAAAGGTGGTTCCTATTAGTTCTACTTGTATTTTTGCATGCTTTCGAACTACTAGGTTGGCAGAAACTGGGACAAGTAACCGGAACTCACTCCGTTACGCGGCGCTAGGGATTCAAACCACCAACTTTTCTGATCGACAAGCTCAGCATCTAGCCACTGAGCCACTGTGTCCCTATAATTATCACATGAAGGTTTAATTGCTTGAATGTTTTGGAAACAATCTTTGGAGTGTCTTCAGTTTCTTCCTTGACTGCGATAATAAATGCACACTGTGCCAGTTTAGAATTGGTAAAGTTCCAGAGTTACAATAATTCTCATGTTTTGCTTTGCCATATTTAGATGCTTGCTAAGTATTTTTAGAATACTTACGGCTATAGAGAAGTATGTTCTTTGTCAGGGCTGTTCAAAACATCAGTGTTCTTTAGATGAAGTAGGTGCATGTTGCATCCTGCTTTTAACCAACAATAGTGGTGGTGTTTTATTTGCTTGTTTTATTACAGTTTTGAGGACCAGTGCAAGAGCTGGAGTTTATGGCTTCGTGAAAAGGAAGAAAGGATAAGCGCAGAAGCTCTCGGAGAACACAAACAGCACATCCCAGATAAGAAAGATGAGGTACAGAAGGTAGAAGCCTTTTTGGAAGAACTTTTGCTTGCAAGGTATAAACGCATATTTATTAACTAATTCTTTTTTTTAATCAGCCGCATGATTATAACAGTTACCCTATATTTTGTTTCTGTATTTTGGCTGTTCTGAAGTACAGGCTTCAGAAAACTACATCTCTGCAAACTTTATTATTCATGGAATTCAATAAATAACAGGGGGTTTGAATTTGGTTCTAATAATGAACGATTTTATAAAGGACAAATCACATTTTTCTATTGAGAAATAAGTGAAAATAGTTCACATATTGAATGTGAGGCATGTAATTTTTATACCAGTTATTCCTAGAATCTCTGAAAAAGGATGATTTCATCATAATGCACATTTAAAGCACAGATTGTCACTTTTTCAGCTGGATTCATTACAACTGACTGATATAGTGCTTATATTGTTGTTGTTAATTAATCACATCAAATAAAACAGCAAGGTAGTAATTTAAGTTACCTGAGAGTCAGTGCTCATATTAAGGACCAGGAACAGAATCTAACATCTTCTAGCAAGTTCCAGTTTTTCATGTTTGTAATGATTTGTGATTTTATTTTTTGCGTGAATCTGATATCTGAATTATATTCAAATAACTTTCTGCAATAGCATGGCTTGTCTATTTGAACTGAAAATTATATATTTATAGATGCATTTATAACTCAGGTTCTTTTCCTTTTTACATTTTTTTCTTTAGAGAATCCTTTGATAAACTCTCTCAAAAGGCACAGTTTTTAAGTGAGAAAGACTACAGTACTGGAATGGAGGTTCGTTTGGCGTCTCAGCAATTTTCTGCCTATCAGAATTTAATCAAAGAAGTGAAGGAGAAACTGCGTCTCTCTCAGATAGCTCTCCAAGATCACCAGACTTTGGAAGATGCTTTGCAGGATATGTGGACCTGGGTGAAAGATGTTCAAGGAAAACTCAGCTGTGCTGAGGGCACCATTGGGGACAAAGTGACCTTGGAGAAACGGCACCTCCAAATCCAGGTAAAATAGCAACAGAATAGAAGAACTGACTTCAAAGAACTTTTGTCTTAATAATACTTTGACTGAAGTTTAGGTACTGACTGTTTCCCAGAATCAGTGATTGTCAATGATTGACCAGCCAGGACCAGACGTGCAAGTCTGCTGGATGACCTTGGGACAGACATTGTCTCTTAGTCCAACTCACCCACATGGTTATTGTTGTGGGAAAAATAGGAGGAGGAGAGTGTGTTGAATATGTTCACCGCCTTGAGTTAAAGGCAGGGAATAAATGAACAAACAACATAGTTAAATTATATTTTCATCAGGTTGTTCTGCTTTGCCCTTAATGTTTACTTTTTTTTTTTCAGTCTTGTTATATCTAGATAAATGTTAACACGGAACATTTTTAAAGAGTAAAAATGGCATCATTTTAGCACCAGAGAAATTTAAATGCCATCATGAAATGATTATGATCATTAGAAATGATGACAATCAGCAGCGGTAACATGTCAATCCAATATTGATTTCCAAATAAGAAAATATCCACGAGTTTCTGTCACCAACAACCCATCTATTCCCAAAGTATTATTTCTTTTTTTTTCAAATACTTTTTTTATTATTATTTTTCCCATTTCAAAAACATTCATTGATATACATTCCTATAAATACTATTTAACATTTATCTATTCATCATTAATCTCTATACACATTCTTACATATATACTGTATGATACAGTTTGGATCGCTTTCTTGCCACCCCATGTCTCCATCTTATTTTGCAACAGCCTCACTCCTATTTTCTCAAGCTCCCTTCTCTGCCTTCTTGTTTCCTCCTCTCATTTTTCCTTTCTTCTCCTTTTCTCCCCTCTCTTTTCTCTCTCTTTCTCTCCTCTCTTCTTTCTTATCCTCTCTCCTACTTTTTATTCAAAAGTATTATTTCAAGATCGCTACTAAGTATCTCATAATAGCAACAAACCTATATAATTTTATAATGATAATCCTATAAGGGACAGTCAACAAGAAGCAAAATCTAGATTACTGTATTTCCCATGGAAAAAGCTACAAGGATAAAAACTTTTGCATTTGTCATACTGCAGAACAGGTAAAACAATGCAAAATATGTTGGATAGGTATTCCTTTTCTCTGCAAAGTGTTGACCTGGAACTTTTGTGTCCTAGGAAATCCTATTAATGAAAGGAGAAGGAGAGGTCAAGTTGAACATGGCCATTGGCAAAGCTGAACAAGCCCTCAAGACAAGTATTGAAGAGGGACAGAAAGTGATTCAGAGCCAGCTGCAAAGATTAAGAGACCTCTGGGGCAGCATTGTCAGCACCTCAGTGAGCTGTCAAAGGTAAACCTTTATGTTGCTGCTTTTCATTCTGTTATTTTTTCCCCCTATTCAGGGGACACTTTATGAAATAATAATGAATTGCTCAGATTAATGATAAGGGGAAATTCATAAAAGGTAGTTTTCCTGCCTCTTTTTCATTTGACTACACTTTCCCCCTCAATAGAGGAAATTAGAATCTTTGCAAAAAGTGTAATGTGAGACACAGACAGCTTCTGGAAAAACCATCTCAAATCCAGCATTGAATTGAAGAAATGGAAGTATTAGTTTTCATCTCTCCCCCCCCCCCCCTCCAACATAAATGTTAAGAAAAAAGAAAAGAAGGAAGAGGGTGGAAACACTATTTCATATAAAATATGCAGAAAGATTTATTAACCCCCCTTTCAATCCTGAATCATTTGGGAATCATTTTCTTCCTTTCCCCCATACTCCTTATGAGTGCTTAAATACAAACAGACATTCGTACTGGGGCATACATTTTGCAACATTCTTGTTGTTTAAACTCAATTTATTTCCCTAACAACATTTCATATTTTGATTTTTACGTTTCTGTTACACTAAGCTTGCTGGAGTTTGTGATAAATCAGTGGAATTGCCACCTGGAGAAGAAAAGTCAGTTGGACCAGTGGTTGGATTCAATAAATCACAAATTGAATGAGTCTTTGGAACCTCAGAATGGACTGAAAGAGAAATTTTCCCAGCTGGATTGCTTTCAAGCTATTGTTTCAGAAGTGGAAGACCGTTCTACTGATCTACATCAGCTCATAGTAAAAGCCAGAGAACTGCACGAGAAAACACAGGACGATTCTTTTGGAGAAACTGCTCAAGAGGAGTTGAAAACACAATTCACAAATATTGCAACAGTTGCCAAGGTGAAGTTTTTGTAGTATGTAGGCCACCCAGAATTACAGAAGTGTTAATCAAGTAGATTTAAAGGTTAAAATGTACGCTAATATAATTATATTGTCAACACAATTACATGAATTACAAAACAGGTCCAATGAATCTGACAGGTTTCTCACTTTATGCTAAACTGTATTGCGCTTTTAAAAAAATCAGCTGAATTTACTCATTCAATCCAGTCATTTGTAATTGAAGTTAAACATAAATTAGTGTGGTCCTGATCTCTGATTTGAACTAGAACTAGAACTAGTTCTATGAACTGGAACTAGAGATGTCATAGAAACAAATGGTCAGAAATCCAACATAACTATCACCCAAAATAAAACAACTAGGGTCAAAGTCATGAAAACAACTAGCATATAACAAAGAAAGGGGAGAGAGCATACTGACTTTTAACAAACAATATAATTAGGCAAGAATAATGGTGCTCGTTAACTCTTCACACTTATATTCAAATAAACAAACCTGGGTTGATTGCATCAAGAATTGTTTCAATTCCTTAAACTCGGTTTTGAACAGCCTCTTTTTGATTTACAGGAAAAAATGAAAACAGCTGAAGATATTGTAAAAGACCATTTGTTATACCTTGATGCAGTGCATGAATTTTCTGATTGGCTTCATTCAGCAAAAGAAGAACTTCACCGCTGGTCGGACACATCAGGAGATTTGTCTGCCATACAGAAAAAATTAGCCAAAATCAATGTGAGAAACGATTTCGTATTTTTGTTATTAACTTTGTATGTTAAGAAGTTTACATAATAAACTTTAATTATTAAAAAAAGCCCCTCTAATTTCTTTAGAATCAGATTGGGCACTTTTTAGTTCCTCTGACTGTCTTCCTGCAGCAGAATGGAAGGCACTGAATTCTCTTCTTTCTTTCAGTAACATTTTCCACAGGAACAAGAAAGCGGGGACTTTTGCTTTTATTTTGCCAGTGGGATTCTTCTATTAGATGAAAAATCTTCTATAGAGACAGTCCTTAACTTACAGCCATTGATTTAGTGACTATGCAAAGTTACATTGGCACTGAAAGAAATGACTGGTCCTCACACTTGTAACTGCCATAGCATACCTTCAGTTACATGATCAAATCTGGCTGCTTGGCACCTGGCATGAATTTATGGAAGTTGCAGCATCACAGGATTAGATGATCGTAATCTGCAAACTTCCCAGTCAGTTCTGACAAGCAAGGTCAATGGGGGAAACTGAATTTGTTTAACAATCATGTGATTCACTTAACAACTGCAGTGGTTCAATTCACAACCATGGCAAAAAAAGGTCATAAACTCAGGGATGACTCATGTAATAATTACCTTGGTTAGCAATGCAAATTCTGGTCCCAATTGTAGTGGTAAGTTGAGGCCTCTCTGTAGATGGAAGGATTTCTTTATTAATAGAAAATCACCATTAAATCCAACTTATTTTTTTTAAAATATTCAGCTAAGCAGATGGTTCTAATTATATTTATAAAGACTACATTAAAGTAAATCAAAATGGCAATTATAAAGCAATACAGAAGAAATTGTGAAACAACTCTTCTCCCAAATACAGTTTATATGCCATGTAGCATTTTGTAGCAATGTTGGAACTTTATCTAATACCTAAAACAAAGTATTACTTTGTATAGTAAGTATAATACTTACTATACAAACATTTTTCTCATTAAAACAATGATGCTAAATTGTGGACAGACTTGCTTAAATATTTTTGCTATATCCCACATTGCTTCTTCTGAACTTATAGCTCAAAACTGTTCAGTTAAGCTGATGACGCTTCTAAAAGCAACCAGATATCTTGTTTATTTTAATAAAATCCAACTCACTTGTACAGCACTTCTCAGAAAATGTTACTCCTCCCCCATTGGATTCTTAAGTATCTTTTAAAGTTGATTATTGTTCGTTTAGACATGGTTTGGCTTTGTTTTGTTTCTGCCTGCGCTTCTGTTTTTACTTTTCCCTTACATTTTAGCACGGCTTGCACACACTTTTGGTGAAACTGCCAGCGGTTGTGGAATGAGCAGTTCACAGCTCTGTAAAAATGCTGCAGTTTTCCTTGTTCGGCTGAAGTGGATCCCGGCCATTTCAGTTACCATGGTGATATTCCATTGCAGGAGCTGATAGATTCCAGACAGACTGGTGAAGGTCGCCTCCACAGGATCCAAACGCTGGCTCCTGCCGTGAAAAAGAACACAAGCGTTCAAGGGGGCAAAGACATGGACGCCGAAATGCAGGCCCTCCAGTCCGACTGGAAGCAGTGGGAAGAGAATGCTTTCCAGTCCCGAAACAGGCTGCAGGAACTGGAGAGTCAGATGGCCTGGTCAGAGCAGGAGTTTGCAGCCCAGGCTGTTCTTCTGGAAAAGGCTTTGCAACACTTCAGCACATTGCTTGCAACCTGGTCTGAAGGCCTGACCCCTCTGGACAGTAAGCACACAGACCAAGAGCTGGTTGAATTCTGGCACCGAGAAAAGGTAAACTGCTTTCTTTCTTTTTGAGACTGTCCTACACTTTGATTGGATGTGTGTGTGTGTGTGTGTTGTGGAGGAGTGCAGTGGGAGGAAAGAGAAGTTGCTAATGGTCAGAAGAGAATTCTCATTCAAACAAGAACAGTGCAGAACACAAGAACTGCAAAACGCAAACTTTAAATGCTTTCTCGACTGAAAAGTTAATATATTGCAACACTGGACTGGCACAAACACTCCAGCCTGGAGTCCAAAGGAGGAAATATACTTCGTGCTTGTTCCACCTATGTGTTTATACTTTTTTTGTTGGATGCATGTATTTTAGTTTCAGAAAGTAGAATGTTTCAAAGCAAAATGTGCCAGCTTCTGGGTAGAAACTAATCAAGGAGAGAAGCAACTTAGAACTGAGGAGAAATTTCCTGACAGTTAGAACAATCAGCCAGTGGAACAGCTTGCCTCCAGAAGTTGTGAATGCCCCAACACTGGAAGTCTTTAAGAAGATGTTGGATAGCCATTTGTCTGAAACGGTATAGGGCAGTGATGGTGAACTTATGGTGTGCGTGCCACAGGTGGCATGTGGAGCCATTTGTCAGGGCATGTGAGGCGTTACCTGATGCTGGCCAGCACGCATGTGCATGCTGGCCACCTGACTTCGGCCTTCTTTTGAGGCCATTTTTCACCTCCCCTAAAGGCTCTTGAACGCTCTGGAGGTCTAAAATCAGCCCTATGAGCAAACCAGAAGTCCATTCCTGAAACTTCAGTTTTCTGGAGGTCCGGGGGAGGGAGGCAGCGGCAGCTGTTTTCACCCTCCCCAGGCTCCTATAAAGCCTCTGGAGCCTGGGAAGGGCAAGAAAAGCACGGGGGTGGGAGAAGCACTGGTCATGCGTGCATGCATGCTGGGGTTGTGCGCATAGCATTATGGGGGTGGTACGTCTGCGCACAAACCCCCTGTGCTCCCCCCGCTTTTGGCATGTGAGCCAAAAATGGTTCTCCATCACTAGTATAGGGTTTCCTGCCTAGGCAGGGGGTTGGACTAGAAGACCTACAAGGGCTCTTCAAACTCTGTTATTCTATTCTATTTTATTTTATTTTATTCTATTCTAGTACTGTAGCATCTTTATTGCCATACAACCCCCCCATCCCCTCTGGTTCCCATAAGCTCTCATAAGCTATTTACAGAAATAAAAATAATGAGTCATTATTTCATACTATCCACCTGTCCAGAAAAGGGAGAAAATAGAAATGAGCACTCCGGCCTGGAGATATTGGGAGAAATTGTTGCTTCATAATTGTTTCTATCTCTTAGAGTAACCACTTTGTGAGTGCATCCACAATGTTTTCAAAATTTCAGCTGCATCTATTCGTCTTTACAATTTCAAAACACCTGTGTTTGCATTAAAAAAACGGCAGGATGTTACTAATGTTGTGGAATTACTTCACAGCTTCCTGTGTGTATTCACAGTGCATTTCATTGCTCTTTTACAAACTTAAAAAAGTGGAGCCCCTTAGCAGAAGCAGAAATAAGGGTTTAGAAGGCTACTTAACTTGGTTTTTCAAGATGCTTTACTCAGTGGTGTGCATAAGCCTTTTTGTATGGTGAAAAAAGGCTTCTTTGTAAGTCGTAGTGTAATTTAAATATATTCTACTAATTTGCTTGGTTTTTGTGGGATGGCAATGTGTGCTCTTTGTTTTTCCAAATTCTACAACTGCCATCAATGTCCCTGCTTCCTGCCTATAAAAAACATTCCCTACACTCCTTTGGAATTTAAACTAAGCACAAGGAAGTATTTCAGGAATGTTGAACATTGCTGTAATTCAAAGGGAAATAAGACTTTTATAGAGTATCCTATCACTTTGGAATTAAAATGTGAGAGCACCCAGCCAATGACAAATAAAGTGAAATTTTCTTCTTCTTAGGGGGAAAAATTATATTACATTCAAAGCACTGAAATAAGTGGCTAATGACCAGTTCTCACACTTATGACTGTTGCAGCATCCCTATAGTAGTCACATGATCAAACTTCGGGTGCTTGGCAATTGGCATATATTTAGGATGGTTGCTGGGTCCCAGGGTCACGTGATCTTCATTTGTAACCATCTCAGTTGGCTTCTGACAAGCAAAGTCAATGAGGAAAGCCTGATGCACTTACTGTATGTATGAGTCATTCAATGCAGTCTAACCATTGTGGCAATTTGCTTAGCAATTGTAGCAAAAAGGTCAAAAAATGGGATACAACTCACTTAACTGCCTTGCTTAGCAAAAAAGTTCTTGGTTCAGTTGTGGTAGTAAGTTGAGGACTACCTGTAAAAGCAAATTTGGCGTCAAGCTAACCTTTAATGATAAAATAAAATGTGGGAAATATTTGGCTATGTCACAAGTTCCTAAGCAATTTATATGATTAAAACAATTTCCATTCCATTTAAAACATTGGTTCAGTAATGGCTTCTCTAATTTAATGGATGCAGAAGAGAGAGCCCTTCATTTTACAATGTGGGGGGGAACATCACATGGAAAGGACATGGTTTTTGATCAAAGCTAGAATTAGGAAACTATGATTAAATCTCATTTTCTGTTCAGGCTAATTTATTCCATTACTCCTTTCCAATTGACCAGTTTTAAAACCATGATATTTCATTTCAACTTCCCTAAAGATAATTGGCAATGGATGAGGAAGGAGATGGATGGGAACAATACAAAAAGCCTTGAGAAGCTGCACTTATGCAGTTACACTGTCTTCCTTACAAAATTCTTCAAAGTGTTTTTCTTTCAAAGAAGATAATGTAAAAATTGTTTTAAATTGTGAATATCGTTTGTAATTTCTTACTGCATTTATCATGTGCACATATGGCCAGTAGAAGAAAATTGTGGTTTATTATTTTTATTCAGCCGATTCCAGGATTATTATTTGATTTTAAAAATGCTTAGGAGGGTAGAGTTTGACTTTATTTTAACTTTCTTTTGATTGAGAGGGTTTATTGAACCTTTCAATAATTACTTTCATTACTTTTGTAAATAACTCACGGTGACAAACCTCTAATACTACCCCCCTTCCTCCTCCTCCTCTTCCTCCTCCTCCTATACCTGTGAAGTAGATTGGGCTGACAGAGAGTGACTGGCCCAAGGTCACCTGACCAGATTTTGTTCCTAATGCAGGACTAGTATTCACAGGCTCCTGGTTTATAGACTGATGCCTTAACCACTGGAGCTAATTGGCTACCTCCATACTTTCAAAGCTGATTCCACTGATCAATCAGCTGAACATTTAATTAATTAATCAATTCATGAATTTATTCTTTCACAACAAAATGTGCTATTAATTTTTCCTCTTAACGTTGACCAGAATATATTCAAAAAGCAATGCTTTTTTATACTTGCTTCAGTGAAAAATAATCACTGTAGTCTATATAAATCCATTCCCATAGTAGATTTTATGGTTAATCAAACTGTTTGTTAAAAAGTAGTTTAAAAAGCATTTTCTTAATATATATCTCATTACTGAATTTTTATCTACCAAAAAATGATAACATTTGCCTAGCTGTCTTGCAATTTTTTTAAAACTGGGGTTTTATCTAAGAATTGATATTCAATTTGTTTTTTTAGAAAATGTGTTTGACCCTTAAAACAAGTCAGATCATGTGTTGGACTTCAAGAATCTCCTTGCACTTTGCTACCCTATGAAACTTTTTAAAAGTTTGTATAAAAATGGAGAGAGCACTTATGTTGTTATAATTTTTCATTATGGTTTTGTTTTGTAAAGGAAACTCTGGATGCCCTAACAAAGGCAGAGTCTATTAATGATGATATTAAGACTCAGTTAAATGATCTTTGCCGTTTTTCCAAAGATTTGAACACCTATTCTTCAAAGGTTTCCCAGTTATTTAAAGAATATAATAGGTAAGTTTCCATGACTTCTTGTTGTACTCATGACTGTTGTAACCCCTATGGTCATAAAATCAATGTAGTGGGCACTATTTTGTTCTGATTTTAGCTGATGAAGACTCTATGTAGATCTGAAATATAAATAGCTTATATAAATATCTTAATATTTATATATTAGAATATTGATGAACTATCAAGTTCATATATCACCTTTTCTCAATCTGATAACCTTAAGATAAGTACAAGTCCAACTTTCAAAATCCCTGGTCCAACATAATCATTGGGATGAAGTCTGAGGTAGTGTCAACTTTTTTTGGGATCATTACAATGTTAGTGAAAGTTTTTGAGAGCTACTCTATAAATCAGCAGTAAACAATATAGTGCTTGTAGGTACTATAAATGTATGCCCCATGTGTATTGTCCGTCCGTCCGTCCATCCGTATCTATCTATATCTATCTATCTATCTATCTATCTATCTATCTATCTATCTATCTATCTATCTATCTATCTATCTACTTTCTATATCTATCTATCTATCTATCTATCT
>JAPKID020000963.1:0-15956 GCA_026931265.2 Tropidonophis doriae | reverse complement strand
CTCTCATCAGCTAGCCATACCCTTACTGGGATTTGAACCAGGGAAGTATTACATGTGAGGCAGCTGTAATTGCCACTAGACCACTGGTTCTATCCTGATCAGCTGAGACTGATCAGCTGAGACTGACATATACATTCATACATACATACATACATACATACATACATACATACATACATACATGAATGCAAAGCCAAAAGGGAGTGCCTCCCATCATGTCTAATTTGTCCCCAAAGCAAGCATCTTTAAGAAAAATGTTCACAAACCTGTAATTCAGTTAATAATATATAGGTTTATATGTCGAAGGCATATAAACCTATATATTCTTTCCATTTTTAAAAAAACTTGGTACATAGACACAGAGAGAGAGAGAGAGAGACAGACAGACAGACAGACATATGTTATGGATAAATTGCATCCTCACAACTAAAGACAAGGCCTGGAAAAATCCCACATTTTAATTCTTCCATCACCCAAACTGTGAAAGCCAAATTTGTTCATTGATCTGGTAATTGAAACACTGATGTGCAAATTCTAAAAAAAGAAATCCCCCCCCCACTCCGACAAACAAAATTGTTTGCAGCACACAGCAGCATAAGAATGCTGTGAGAGGAAATCTGGGACACATGCTCAGAATGCAAACAGTTAATGCATAAATTTCCAGTTTGTACAACTGCAGCTTTAAAAGGGGGACTTGTTTATTCAGAGCTCTGCAGAAAGAATGGTACAGCACCCAGGGGACAGACAATGCCAGGCACAAAGCCCTGGTGCCTCAACATGTAAAAGGAGGATGTTTTTCTATGTGCTACAAATCCCACTTGAAAATATAATTAGAAAGAGAAAATGGCAAACTATTGCATTAACTGTAATTGAAGAAAAGGCTAGCAAAGCATGTGGGAGGTTGCAACAACCCATGGGAGCTCCAGGATGCATCAGATCCTCAGAGTTACATCTCCAGGGTGCACTCATGCTATTTATGTTGCTCCTGACTACTATTGTTGACTAGTGATCTGACTTGTAATTAATAGAAAAGCCACAGATAACAAGGTAAAATATTGAACCACCACCATAACCTCAGCAGAAGTGTTCATTAATATGATTAGAAGTACAAGGCTACTGCTATTCAAGTGAAAGGTGGCTCAGAAATAAAAGAATGATATGCCATGCTATCTATATGCTGTGGGTAGCCTGTCCTCCTTTATGTGACAACAGACCTGAAATATTCACTATCTTTTAATGAGCTCCACTGATTTATTCAGCGCCATTTGGTTTACTCCCCCACTTCTCTACTGTGCGGGATGTAGATTAATTCAATGCTTAATTGTTTAGTAAATTCAATTTTCCACATTCTATTCTGCACAGCTTTAGCTTAAAGTTCTTAAATCTTCAGCGGTGAGCCCTGAGCCCTGTGTTTCTGATCTGTGCCTACCTTTTTTTTCAATCACCATTTTTCTTCCTCCACCACTTAATTCACCATGAAAAGATTTTCCTTGCTGGAAATTCTGATTCCGCTATGATCTGTGAGGCATTCCGATTCATTGCATTTCTATTGTGTTAGGTCTTAGAGGCTGGGCTCTTCTTTTTCTCACAGCCATGGCCACATTATACAGCCACTCATGCAAGAAATGTTGGATTCCACCTCAGTTTATCAAAATTTTGTGCGTCCCTTGTGTTTACATTTCTGTACTCAGAGGCATTGCTTAATATTTGTGCCTCTTTGCACTCTGACTGAGTTGTTCTTTCTCTGTTTCAGACCTGTTGAAAACTAAGATGCTTCTAAAAGCAATATTGAAATTGGTGTTGTTTTTGAAAGAATTTTTTTTTTTTAAACAAAACAAAACAGGGCTTTTCTACAGATCACTAACCGAAACTAGAAATTATTTCCGAGTCTTATTGAATACGGAATAGTTGGAACTCTTAAAAGTTAAGAAAGATGAATCTGTTGGGTGAAAGTGATCTGCCCATAAAGAATGCATCCAAAGTAACATAGCTCAGAAATATCCATTTTGGGGGTTTCTGCCACAGCAGTAAAAAATTAGAAATCACTGCATTATTTGCAATATTATTGCAATTATATGCTTTTTGAATGAAGATCATAGTATAAGATTCCCTTCTTGTTCATTAACCTACATTAGCATATCTTTGGAAAGGAAAATAAGCAAGAAATCCCTTCACATAGGTTGTATTCTACCAGCCTATGGGAAACTATATAGTCTGTGTTTACTATATTCTACAGTTGTGCAGAATGGAAGAACCAGGTTTTATTTACATTACATTTGAAAATAAATACTGAAAGTTTTAGTTTAATAGCTTGTGGTTTGTGGAAATATATTATTTATTTTAAAAAGCACATATGTTTCATAAATCACTCCAACAAAGCTAGCCCCCAATAAGTCAAAACACAGACATTATTCTATATTCAGCATAATGTTGAGAATATATTTTCATAGGATCCATCCACCTTTCTAATAGACCAACTTCCAAATGAAAACAAAGAATGAACAAAGATTGCTAGCTCATCAGTCTGATTAACACTGATTAACCTAAAGAATCCCTGAGATCAGTTCTCCAATTTGTACAATATTTCCCCATATTTCTTCCTAGACATAAATAGCACATCCTTGTGCTAAGGTAGATACAAACATGCCTTGTATTTATTTTAAAACAGCTCAGGAAAGGGGTGGAGCTAGGGAAATAATACAGCTTACCCAGCTATAAATCCATTATGAAAGGTTAGTATCACCATTCACCAGTCATATAGAGCAACACTTGTGATAGGTCCCTTCAAGCCCATAAGGACTTTTGAAAGAACACATTCCAGTCCCAGATCTCACAATGCCCCACCACTATTTTTGTTTACCATGGCTTGATCTCATATAGCACATCTGACCATTAGGATGGTTCCCAATACAATAACATAAATACTGCTTACAACTCTGGCATAAAATCATCTCACCTATCAGTCTCCAGTGATTTTGAACATTTTAAGAACTTTTTAATCTGCAAAGCAGCTAACAGATTGTCCTAAACTGTTGGTACCTCACTATCTTGTCTTTTTTTTTACTTTGAGTATTAGAAATGAGAGCAGCAAATCTTAAAACCACTTATTATATCAAAAGTAGTATAGACAGATGATGTACTTAAGTTGTACAGAACTTCATCACAGATGTTGCGTTCAATATAATACACACTACGTATAATCTTAGGTTCTATTCACAGAACACTTGATTGATTTGTCTTAATTGATTTAATTCCCTCAACCAGATTATTACTTCTTAAATTAAGCAATGAACTATGAGTTCAGTTGCAACAATGGATTGAGGTCTATACAGAAGGTATCCAGGCAGCTATCTAAACTGTAACATGCAACCATGTCAGGCACAGCAACAAATCTTGATTCTCCAGGCCTATATTAAGGAATTAGCTTACAGCAGAAACTCACAGATATGACATTGCTAGCTAGGTTCCTTTTTTTTTTGCAAACAAGATAGAATTCATACATATAGGGAAGAGCTCCCTATAGCAAAACACAGAAAAAGAGCCATACATAAGGTTTAAATTCTAGGCTTTTCCCCAAGTTTGAGATTGGAAGTCATTTGGTCAATGTTTATATAACTATTCTACTTAGATGTAACCCTAACTGCTGCTTCCTGCCATTTCGACTCCAGCCTCTTAAATGTCAACTCTATTTTGCTGCTGTTTGGTCAATATTTAAACTTTGTATTGAAACAGCTTTTTCTTTATTTTCTGTTGTTTGCTTAAGAACTGATGATCATGATGTTGATGATGAGTTCTAATGGCTCCTTCTAGCATTAAAAGTGTTTATACTTATTAACATGTATAAATAGGACACGTTATCTCAATACTGAAGGAGGAGATAGTGTAGAAGTTTAAAAAATGGCTTGATTAGATTATCTATACAACTTATTGGCAGTCAAGATTCCAATTAGTGAATTCCTAAGTGGGATATGAGATCCTTAGCTATAGTTCTACCTTCATAGTGATAAGATAATTCTTTGAACTGACAACATCCATGGTTTCACAACCGAATCAACTATTCTACACTGTAACATAATGTTTTAGATTGCTATATTTATACAGGTTAACAAATGTTCTCTTTTTACAATAGGCAGTAAGGGTATTTTAAACATATTACTTTAAGAATTGAATATGATGTATTAAAGATAAGAATAAGGTACTGTATTATTCATTAAAATTTGGAGATCCTACAATTTATACAATGTACAACTTGTACAAAAGGAGGAACAAACTCTAACATTACTGAGAATCTAGTTCTTGAATCAGATTTATCAAAATTTAAGGATAGACACAAATTCTTGACAAAGAAAGGAAAATTAGACACAGCTAACTCATATCATAGATTAATAGCAGTAGTACAAATCTTCTCAACTTTAATTCTGGCACTTAAACTGCAAGAGTAGCAGAAGTTACCAATATGCTTCCTAAGTTAGCAGGAATCATGGTTGCCATTCATGCAATAGACACAAAAATTACAGTCATTCAAAGAGTACCTATGTAGAAAAATTGTCATGAATTTTTCTTTTGAAGAATTCTACATAAAATAAACCATTGTATTTTCAGCAATACCAAAACACTAGACAAACCAGCATGGAATACGAAAAACAAACTAAGCTGAATGATAGCTCTCAAAATGACATCCACCTCAAAGGCATATCTGCCAAAACAGTAGAGTGTGGCCCCCTCCCCACAGATTTATACACTCGTTGCATATCAGTTCAACAGGTAAAGTTATTTTTAATGACAAACTTTGAATGGCAACTTCTTGCTAACTTGTATTTGGACTCTCAGTTTACAGTCAAAAGAGCTGTAGTAAGAGGGTTTTTTCCCCCTTTCCTTCCCTGGTTCTTCTGAGGTACTTCAGTAAATTATTGAAGGAACAGAAATCTCAGTCTGTTTTAAAGATGTATATGGACTTGGTTGCTGACTGTTCACAACAATTCCACACAATGAAGCTCCAGTGTTTATCACTACCAGTCTTCAAAGATATCACAGCAGAATATGTTCCTATATTTAAGATTATAAATTCTATTTTGTAAATTACTCAAGGAGTTTGGCTACTGCAGAGTTTCATTTATTTCAATGAAATAAATAAATTGACAGTAACGCAGTAATTCTACATAATTACCACAAATAGATCCAACATTTCTTATTCAGACAGAACAGTCACTGTGTACCAGTCTTTAGCTGGGCATCTAGTTTTTACTGATTCTTCAAATACAATATGAGAAAGTTCAGTTATGAAATTGTGACAATCATAATGTTTTCTGAAAAGGGAATATGTAAATTGACTGGGTGAAAATATTTTACAGACACTAAAAGAAATCATGTTTGAGAAAAAGTGTAGATGCTGAGAAGTAAACAGGGCTATGAAAATTGAGTGAATCTTGGTAGTGAGAAGTAGTTCAGATGTCTGGACATTGTGGAAAGAGGAACCAATGAAAGATAGCAGCAAATATCTGGAAAATGAGAATAAAGGAAGGAAATAGAATAACTGTGTAGAGCTTAGAGATCATATAGTAAATGAGGACTGAATTTACTCAATTAAATTCAAATAAAACTTTGGTTATCTAATAATTTATGGTTATCATTTCCCCTTATGCATCTGTTACAGAGAAACTGTTATTAACCTCAGTGAGTCTATGTAAAGTAATATTTGCCTCTCGTGGCCACTAATTTGCCATCATTCCAAAACACTTAATCCACCAACAATTTAATAGGGCAAAATTTAGACAGCTTGTTTGGGCAGCATGGATTGGACACTCAAAATAGGAAAAAAATACAATGAAATGACTATGGTGATGTTTATCATAGTTGCAGTTTCTCTAATTTCCATTTTAAATATCCCACGGGAATCCCTCATTCATCATTCGTCAGTTTCTGCTCTTTGGTAGGTACAGCTAGTCCTCAAGTGAACCCAAAATCTCTGTTTCTAAGTGAAGGCATTTGTTATGAGTTTTGCCCCATTTTTTTAGCTTTCTTGCCACAGTGGTTTTAAATTAGTAATATGGTTGTTAAGTGAATCCAAATTCCTCATTGACTGTGCTTGTCAGAAGGTCACAAAAGTTGATCACATGACCCTGGGACACTGCAATCATCATAAGTATGAACCAATTGCCAAGCATATAAATTTTGATCATGTGACTATGGGATGTTGCAACAATTGTGTGAAAAACATTCACTGATTTCTGTGCCACTGTAACTTCAAACGGTTACTAAATGAACAATTGTAAGTTGAGGACTACCTATATACCTTCCAAGAATTATCTGCCCATATGTAGAATGGAATGATAGCTATCTCTAGACCATTGCTTTATCCTTTCTTTTCTGAATCTGTTGAGTCATTAAAATCTGTAGAAAGGGGTCTACTTTAGGAACTGGAAAGTTCTGATGAAAAACTATTGGAAATTAGACTAATATTTTGAGAAAAGGAAGGGAAAGTAAACACAAGGAAAGCAGATATGGAAGCTGTTTGAAACAGAAAGCAAAAAAAATTGCATGGTACAAATTTTTGTGTGCCTAAATTGATGGGAATTATATAAAAAGTAGAATAATTAAGTGAAAAATGCATGGGAAAAATGACTGTGGCAAAGATGAGGATGAAATATTGTACACAATTTGTATATAAAGAAAAAGGTAGTTACCAAAATGTAATAAAAGACAGCAAAGAAAAGCAGAGAGGTAAAGTAAACATGGAGTAATTTTAATGGAATTTTTTTAAAAAATGGAAGTGGCTGAAGATGGCTAAACACGGAGCTGCCAACAGCAGAATGCAAGTAAATCACAGTTATTAAGTGAAACCAGCTTCCCCAATTGTTGTGAAGGTGACAAATTGTGATCACATGGCTGCAAGACATGCAACTGTTGTAAATGAAAGCCAATTGTCAAGTGCTTGAATTGCAATCACATGACCACAGGGATAGTGCAATGATTGTAATTTTGAGGACAGCTTATAGGATACTTTTTAAGGCTTTTGAAAATTCGTTAAGTGAATAATCATAAGTCAAAGATTATGTTTAACTTACAAAAATTAGAACAGTGCAGGCAGCAGTATTTTGATGCATTATGGAAGCAAATATTGGACTTTGAGTAAGTAGGAAAGGAAAAGTATTTGAACTCTGATGTTGGAGAAAACTCCTGAGAATATCATGGACAGTCAAAAAAAAATCAAATAAGGGAGTCACTGAATAAATCATCTCAGAGATCTCAATGTACAAATGGCCAGGTTCAAATGATCATATTTCAGACACAGTATGAAAAGACCCAGCTTTCTGGAAAAAAATTCTAAAGCTGGGAAGGTTGAAAGAAGAGGACAACCAGCAAGAAGGAAGATGGACTCAGTTACAGTGACAATGAGTGCACCATTGAAAACCTTGAACAACCAGGTAAGGGACCAATCATCATGGAGAAAGTTTATCTTTGTGTTGACACTGATTTGAAGGCATGTAATCAATCAATCAATAGGCATGATAATACCAGAGAGGAACTGAAATGAATGCTATCAGCAAGAAAAAAGTTATGAAAAGGAAGTCATAAATTGTAATGGTATATGGGAATGACCTTGGGAGAAAGGACGAAGAGCCTCAGACTGGATTAACCAGTGTGTAAAAGGTACCTCAGTCTATAGAAAGAGAGGAGAAAGAGTCTAGGAAGCATTTCAGAAGGAACCTTCCCTAGAGTTCCACAGAATAAAAGGAAAGAAGGAAAGAAATTATTTCAGTCTTGCAAGATTCTGTTAATGGAATTGTACAATAGAGTTATTACTCGTGTTTGTGGCTTCTTGTCAGGACTACGTCAAAGAGCTAACATAAATGCTTGGAGAATGATTAATCATGACTGCTGGTATAGATCGGATAACTAGAAAAAAAAAGTTAAACTATGGACATGACTTGCTGCTAGAATAGCCATGCAACTTGTGTAATGTGTGAGGTCTACACTGGTGCCTGGCAGCTCAAATAATGCTATTTTCCATTAATATAAACCAGTGATGGTGGTGAACCTTTTTGTAAATGTGTGCTAAAATTGTGTGGGTGCCCACACCCACAGTGTAATGCACTCCGCTCACCTGCGCATGTGCATGTGACCACTCCCATGCATGCACGCATGACACACACACACACACCATGCCCAGGGGGTGGTTTCGCCCTCCCCAGGTTCTGGAGGCTTTCCTGAAGCCTGGGGAGAGTGAAAAACAGGCCGCAACGGGCCAACTGGAAGTTTGGAAACAAACTTCCGGTTAGCCCATTGGAGCTGTTTTCTACCCTTCCCAGGCTCGGGAGGATTTCCTAAAGCCTGGGGAGGGCAAAAATGGCCTCTAACAGCCCTCTGGAAGGTTGAAAATCATCTGGCTGTGCTGCAACTGACCACTTGCATACCGGCAGATTTGGCTCCGTGTGCCACTTGTGGTACGCATGCCATAGGTTTATCATCACGGATATAAACAGTAAGGCTGAGTACAAAAGCAACAGTAATTAGTTTAACTATACCTCAGAAGGTGGTTTGCAGAATTCCAATTCTATGGTAATGAGAGGTGACAATAACCAGAATTTATGGTTAGCAATACAGTTTTATCCTAGGGAAAAAGTATGGAGACCAGACATGGTTCTCTGTTCAGCAAATCACTGAGATGTATGAATATGATAACATAATTTTATTAGTCATCTTCTGATTTAGAAAATATGTATGATAATAACAAATTATGTGATATTTTGCGTAAATATGTAGTTGAGGGTTAATTGTTAAACGCACTGAGATTAGTATATGATGAAAATAAAAATACGTAAGAATTATTTGCAGCAAATATCATTAGATTTTATAATGCAACATAAGTATGGTCTGTGAATTAATGAATGAAAAATCTAGGTAGCTGTGTTTGATGGAAAAATGGAATGAACAATTGCAAGATATAGTAGAGTAAGTTATTTAGCTAGAATGATCACTAAAGATGGGGAAATGTATGGAGAAATTTAAATAGATAAGAGCTGTGGTGAATGCAGTATTGCAGGCTAATCTGCTGATAGTCAGCAGTTTGAGTCTCACCAGCTCAAGTTTGACTCAGCCTTCCATCCTTCCAAAGTAAGTAAAATAAGAACCCAGATTGTTGGGAGCAATATGCTGACTCTGTAAACCACTCAGAGAGGGCTATAAAGCCCTCTAAAGTAGAGTAGAGTAGATTTGTGGTTGACTGAAGCCAATGAGTTGTACAAGAAAACAGAAGAGTTTAAAGAATTAAAAGCCAAGGTATGGCTGCAATGGAAGTGAGGATGGTTGGCAAGGATAGCAAGATATGGGAATGTGTAATGAATGGTGCTAATGTAAGATGAGCCTACAAACATATGACCCATGAAACATCAAGCAATCTTGAATGTATTTTAAAAAGTCAATAAATTTGTTGTCATTACTCTGAAAGACATGCTGGGGAGCATCTGCAACACCTTACCACCATCTTGGCGTCAACACTGTCACTGCTCAACTAACCATCTAAAAGCTTATCAGCTCCCAGGTAGGCATTTTTTGTATCCATCATTGTTTCTAATTATAAAAGTGGCCCTTTTCTCTTTAGAATTTGTGGAGACCAGATCTAAGCTAATGTTGGTATCTTTCCTTTTTCTTTTAACTTCCTGCCATTTGTTTATTTGGCTTAGACACCACCCAACTGTAATGATTAGCTAACAGCCTAAAAACAAGACCACAAACATGCAACCATAAATAGAACATATAACAGTAAATAAGTTGGCAAATTTGGTCAGCAACCAAAAACAAATAATGCCACTATATCCAGCAAAGGGCTCCAGTCATGCTAGCCCAAAGCAATTAAGGTGGAGGCCATCCAGATTTCAGTAGGAACCATGTTCCAGAAGGCAAATGCTGCAACAAAGAACTTCTCAAATTTTCATAGAGGACACGGTTTAATCAAAGTAACTCAGAGTATTATTAACCCTATTACATTGACATGGCTGGTCCAATATTCCAGGAGATAAGCAGTATCACAAATAACCAGGACCTAAAACAAACTGGCAATCAGTGCAGCTTTCAAAGCAGGGCCTAGTCTGGCATACTAGAGAACGCCCATCACTGCCTATGCTGCTGCCTTCTGAATTAGCTGAAACTTCCACAAGGTCTTTAAGGACAGTCCCATGTAAAGCATGAATCATAAAGTGACTAGAACATGAGTTACAGGAAATTACCTCAAGCAATGGTTTATGTGAATAAGAGAGGAGAGAAACCCTGAGGCACTCAACAAAGAAATGTTTATAAATGAATATGTATGTATGCATGTATGTATGTATGTATGTACACACACATACATACATGTGTATGTGTGTAGTTCATATCAAGCTGTCTTGTTCCATCTGTTGTTAGTATTGCAGTGTAATTAAAACAGCATTTGTTTAAAAAAAATTTTTTTCAAAAATGAATCTATTCCTCTTAAAATATGCAGTTTGTCTAGAGAAGATGCTACTCCAACATAAGAACAGGATTACATATTTATTCAGATTTAGAAATGTCCTCTAAACATTATATTACAATTTTGGCTTTCATTGGAGCCTGGGTTACAACTTGAGTAATTCACCAAACAATGCTACTAATACATAAAAGTGTAAGACTGTGAAAAATAAACTCTCACCAAATGCATGAATGGGCAAAGGGCAAAAGATGACTATATCAGTTAGTCATTACATATAATGTTTCTACTTCAGGGTTATACCTATACTGTGATCAACCAAAATGTCATTAAAACTATGTAAGTTCATAAATTCTCCAGGATTCTAAATCAAACTACATGATCTGCTTAACTTTTCCATCACTTTTGTAGCACACTGGTTGGTTTTAATAAAAGCCTTGTGCAATTATAAATGTTTATCTTTTTTTTTATGGACTAGTATAGTTCTCTTTATTCTTGGAAAATGACATTTTCAGATGTTCAAGGAAGAGATATTCCCTTGATAAGTAGTTCCATCTCCTGTATCTACTTGGTTTCAAATTACTTTCCTCCCAATTTCACCTTCTAAAATTAATCTCCTCGCCATAATACAAACCAATGCATTTTCCTTTGTTTCTATTGTCTGTTAGGCCAAATTCATGTGTGTGTTATCCAAGTCAAGTTTTGTGAAGTACAGTAGCCAATTGTAATTTCAGAACTGACATTGCAAAGCATTGTTCACTACTTTGTGATCAAATATAATATGTATCACGAATATTCTATTCGTGATACATATTATTCGTGATATGTATCACGAATATTCTATTCGTGATGGTGAAGCTATGGCACGCATGCCAGAAGTGACATGCAGAGCCATCTCTCCAGCCACACAAGCTGTTGCCCTTTGCTCTACCAGGTTCCGGGGTGTTGACCAACTGGTCTTAACGAGCGTAAGAGCACCAGAAATTGGAAGATCAGTCATCTGGTGTGCATGTGTGCGCCAGGTGGCTGCTCTTCCGATTTCCGGTGTGCCACTTGGTCTTCCAGTTTCTGGTGCGCTGGTCAGTGCGCATGTGCATACCAGAAACTGGAAGATCATCTTCCTGGCATGCGCACTGCAGCTGTTCTTCCAGTTTCCAGCATGTGCATGTGCACCCACCAGCTGGTCTCCATGCATGCATGTGCACCAGAAATCAAAAACCAAATGGCATGCTGGAAACCAGAAGAGCAGCTGGCCAGCATGTGCATGCTCACTGGGTGGCTGCTCTTCTGGTTTCTACCATGTGCGTACACTCCCGTTTCGGCACTTGTGCCGAAAAGTTTTGCCGATGCTGTTTAACCTTTCTGACTGCAGATTTTATAGTGATTACATTTGGCCTAATTTTTGGAATTTGTTTTTTAACTTCACTTGTCCATTTGTACATCTAGCATGAATCTCAAAGAATTGCTTAGACGCTTGGTTACAAGTGCTTAGGAGATAATTATATAGCTAGTTAAGTAAGAGCAAAATAATCCTTCATAATACAGATTTCACTTTTGCGCTCTAGCTGTCTAATCTCAAAATAATGAAACATGCTTTTTATAATGCTCTTGAAACAGCCTTAACCAAGATTTACTATCATAAATAGTTCTTATATTGAAAGTACATAATTGTGAAATAAAATGTGTGAATAGCACATTGAGGCTGGAAAAAAAGGACAGCCACTTGAATACACACTAAAAAAAGTTTTCTTTATGTTTTCTGCCAATTTAGGGTTGTTCAGATTTTTGAAGTTACAGTATCACAACTTTATGAGAATGTTTGTTATAGTCCATACAACTTTTGCATATATTGGTCATCAAACAATATAATGCTGCCTTGAGTGCAAATAAATATTACAGAAGAAATTTGACAGAAATATACCATGAAATAAATTTTGCATTCCATAAAATAAAACACAAAGAATACACAAACTTTGTCCTTGTGGTATTGTACAGTCCTGTAAACTGCAATATTATTGATAAAATAAGCCCTGCATTTTTTTGATTTGACATTTTAAGTTATATGTACAGTATTAAAAAAGTGATCAATTCAAAAATCCCAAAATATGATGATTTTAAAAAGTTATATTTTTTCACAGTTCATATTACCTCTATAATTTTCAATTTCAATTCTGATTATTTCAATTTTATTATAAAGCATAAGAATATTTTGTTTGAATGGTATAAACATTCATGTAATATATTAAATTATTTCTATAATATATATGTCCATATGTGGGAAATAGTATCTTCTTACAAAAATAATTTAAAATATTGAAAGGTTAAAACAGCTGAAGAGATTATTGTACTTCCATGTAACTATTATTTAGAACATAAGAGAATAGCATTTTTTACCAACTAAGTTCAAGAAAATCCTTAAAGCGGGCAAAATAAGTAAAAATTATATAAATATTTAGGATAAAGAATAAAGGAATGCAAAACATCTGTGGATCTCTCAGTAAAATATTTTCAATTATTAAAGCATTATTAAAATGTTATTTTGTTAGAAAGATTATGCAATTTTACCAGTTTGGCCCAGGCTTCTGTTTGAAAAAAAAGTTTTCTTTCCTTTCTCTCTCTCTCTCTTTCTTTCTTTTTCTTTTTTCTTTTTTTGGAATATTGCTAATGCAATATGCGAAAGTGGATCTGCTTTTTTTCTGATTTGATTTGCTAATTGCCTGCATTTAAGCTACTTATAGTTTTAAGCATGTTGCTTTCAAAATGTTTTATTGAATTGTTTTTGTTCACCTATTTTTAAGTTTATTTTGAATTGCTTTTACTTGTTTCCTATTCAGGGCTTTTTTTCCAACACTGAAAAACAGGTAAAAACCATAAATATTACCCTTTGAATTCTGTCCCATTTTTGTTACACCTGTCTGCTAAAGCCATAGAGGTGAAATTGCTCCCATTCTATCTTCAGCCATTGCTCTTTTTCAAACCTTTGATTCTGGTTTGACACGTATTTACAAATCTCTTATAAGACAGGATGGAGAGCCCTGTGGGAATTTTGATCATATGTCACAGGCAATCTTGCAAAATGGTTGCCATAGGGATAAACATGAAACATCCCTGCACTAGATGACAAAGGTGAGATTTCTGACTGTTTTCAAGTTGTTCACTATCACCTAGTCGAGTTCTGTACTTTTTGTTTGTATGTTTTTCTGAAGAGATAGGCACATTTCTAAATGAAGCACTGGGCTGCAGTCTCTCAACATTTCTATTATCTTAGATTTTCTACATGGCCCATATAGGTCCCAGTGGTATTATTGTAAATAAATGATGTTGTTGCTTTGCTCTGCATCATGCCAGCTCCTTGTTTATTTATTTTGAAGATTCTTTTTTTTTTTTTAAATTAAGTAGAGCAGAGAACTAACTCCATCCTGTGGAAACTAATCACAGCCTTTAATTACACCTTCCTTTATGCCTTTAGATTTCTCCTACAGAACATTTATTGCGAACACAATCAATACAAGATGGTTATCTCTGCTTACTTTCATATAGGTATTATACTACTATTTTTCTTCCATTCAGTTCTATTGGATGGGGAAGTCTCTAGCTGAAACACATATAAACATAGGGAATAGACACATTTATTTCTGTTCTTTACTATGGTAACCTAATAATAAGGAATACATGTCAGACTATGACACTTGTGGTGTATCTTTTTAATTGCAGAAAATGTTAGAAATTGAAATATATAAACATACTTATGATTATGAAATCCACCCAATGATGTCAGCACCCCTCGGTTTGTTCAACTGTGAGCTGGACGTTTGTTATGCTTTACTAGATGTGCTAGGCTACTCCACAGTATAGCATCCTGCCCTGCTTTTAGATAAAACAAACCACCCACTTGGGAACTGTATTCTCGAGGCACTTTAAGCATAGAATTCTTAAGACTGTATCCATTTAAAACTGCAGAATGGGGAATGACTGTATCTGATAGGATGTTTACCTATGATCATTAAAATTATATTGATAAAATAACTTCATTTGCATAGTAAACTAGGGGACTGTACTGAAAACTTGATTAGAACTTTTCTCAGTTTATTATACACAGATACAAACATGCAAACCACACACACACACGCACACACACGTACAGGGAGAGGGAGAGAGAGAGAGAGAGGGTTAAACAAGATTTTCCTCCATCTACCTTAAGTGGTTAAACAGTCTTCCAATACTGAAATAGTTTGTCTGGTATATAACATATAAGTCTGCTTTAAGGACTTTTCAGCCATAAAATGAGGGACATATCACTTCAACATATATAACTCTAGGGTTTTTTTTCTTTTTAACAATATGTTATCTGTGAGGGAGAAGTAGGCATTGGAATTTGAGACCCATGTCAAATGGTTAGTTCTCCTTGGGAATAACGCATTAAAAGATCATAAGTCATTTGCTTAGCTATAATGCTACAACCCTATCTAGTTTAAAATTCATACCATTATCATGTAACTCTGCACTTCTAATCCCAGATGTTTGGGATATTTTTCATCACATACCATATGTAAAAAAAAAAGGTGCCACTGTAAAAATCATGTACCACGTTAATAAACCATTTTATAACTGACCAACCATATTTACACTGTTATTTTAAAAAGGAAGCAAAAGAGGTTTCTCTCCAGAGTTACTTTATAAAAAGTCTAGACAACAAAAAATGCCCATAGTATGTTTCCTCTTCCCTTTCTAAATATCATGTTTAAATATATATATATATTAAGCAACCACATTAACATGTTAGTCAGAAAAATAAGCTGGCTACATATTTGAAGGGAATGATCTGTACTGTTTCTTAACTTTGCATTCAAAATGAATTGATAGCTGGCCATTTTAGTTTCACCTTCAGTCACTCAACAGCAGATATTTATATTTGGCAGAAGGTAATATATTGATCTAGCAAAATCATATAAAATTTAAACTATATGGTAGTTTATAAATCTGCAGTAAACATACATTTTGAATACCGTCAACATTCCTTCACTATATCACTAATTTGCAATATTTAAAAAAGAAGAGCATCACATCCAGCAGCATCCATGGTGTGCAGGAGAAGAATGCCAAAGTCAACATTGTGATTGCTGTTGCATGATTGAAACATTGTCCTTTGTGGGTTGTGTGTGTGTGAGTGTGTGTACAATGTTGATGCACATACAAAATGGGTGTGCATCAAAAACCCTACTGTCAGAATTGCCATCTTGATTTTCTTTTTTTAAGTCACCCACTCCCAGAAAGAACCCAATTCAAAAGCTCAGTCAGTGAATATCACGTTATCTTATTTTTCTCTATCATTGAACTCTTATTTTATGTTAGCAGACTTAATAGATCTATATTCAAGAAGCAGACAGACATTGCTGCTATGAAACACATTTACCCTCTGGTATCACCCTGATATCAGTCAGCCCTCAATAACAATGGCAGTCATTTCATTAAAATAGTTAATAAAACTGAAACAATGCAAGAACTTTACTTT
>JAPKID020000962.1:0-13112 GCA_026931265.2 Tropidonophis doriae | reverse complement strand
GCTACTCAGGAATTTTGTGACTGGAGTATAGGTTCTGAATCTTAAAGTCAGTCCTTAAAGCTAGAAAATGTACAAGTGAGCTTGAATCTGGCTTTAAAGAGTATTTTAAAATAGCTCTGATAGTATAAACTTAGTTGCTGATAAAGCACCATTTTAGTTGTAAATATTTGTACAAACCAAATATTTGACAACATCCAAGTGGGATAGTGAAAACAATAAAGCCCAATGCAGTATACTATTTTAAAAAACAAAACAGAAATAATACATCCTCAAAAAAAGAAAAAATGGATAATAAATAAATCCAGAGAGATAAACTATAAAAAAAACCCTAGGTAATATAGCCATGTTTATCTGACACTAAACAATATTAAAAGTGGAACAATATATTTATATTAAGTCCAGACTAAATTTTTCTTCCTGTTTGATTTCATCTCAGTCAAGAAGGGCTGAGAACAAAAGGTGAACGAATGTTTAAAGGAACAATTTTAATTATCAGAAAAGTCTACAAATAATGTAAGCAAATTATTAATAAGGAAATTATTAGTAAGTAAATTGAGGGGAAGGAAAAGAACATACAATTTGAAATCTATTTCTTCCTCAAAAGGAAGCATAATTAAGGACGTTTTCTTTCTACTGTCCAAATTTTATCCTTCAAAATTAACTGGTCCATGTGGCTTTCTCTGCAAGGCCAAGTTACCATTTTATTACCAGAAAAAGAAGAGAAGAGAAACTCAGATATGTTTGCAGGATTTGTGAAGGGTTTATTTTAAAGTAGGGAGAAATAATCTCAAAATTCCCATCTTCCTCTCCTGATTTCTTTATAGAATTCTTTATAGAAATCTCTCTGAACTCCATTTTCCATCTTTTAATACTATTGACACCTCTGCATATATTATTAAAGATACAGGCCATATCCCTTGTTGTCATCTTCCTAATTGCTCAAGAGAGAGAGAGCCGTGTAAGCAGGGCTGAAACTAATATTTTAACTAATTACAATATTGTATTGTATTGTCAAGCATTTATCACAAATACTCTCAATACTTAAGAGAATAACAAGTATTTTCTTTTCCCCAATAATTTATTTGCACCATAAAGTTCTGATTACATCGGACTACCAATTATCCATTTTTCTAAATTGTTCCCAATGTAGCATAGCGCAATAATCTATGTTCTTTAAGATACTTGCATTGATAATTGTTTGAATCCATGATTGATATGCCTCCAACGGAACCAAACCAAATATAACAGCATTGACCTTTGCCCGTTAGTATTGGTTTCATCAGTGAATTGGTTGATCACAGCAAAAGAAGAAAGTTGTACAATTTTCGTGACAAAAAGAATATTTAGATCTGAATTCCTCAGCTACAAGGAAGAATGTGTGTGTGTGTTGGGGGGGGGGCGAGGCAAACCTTAAAAGCAAGCAATGTGGTTTGGGGTTAAAAGTTGGTTCTGTGAAAAGAGTTGTTAATAGGTTTCCTGTTGCTAAGGAAACTATTTCCTTGGTAGCTGGATGCTTGCTATGTCTTGCTAAATTGATGTCATAAAGTAGACAAAGAAGAATGAAAAATATTCAAACTGTCTCTACAAAGTGCTCTAAGCAAGAACCCCTCTAGAGAGCAGTGTTGAAATCAGCTGCCTGGAAGCTATTGCCAGCGTGGAAGTTTAAAAGGGAAACCAACAGACATGGAAATGGGATATTCCAAAGGAGAGGGGGGATAGCAGTCATTTAGACTGCAAGGAAATATAATCCTTCACTAAGCTCCTAAGCCATTCAAGAGGTTGTAATGGAGAGCTCATAGATCAGCTGAAAAGCCACGGAGCAAACGGGTAACAAAACAAGAAAGACACGGCAGAAACGTTTCTTCATCTTTCTCAAGGATGTTATAAATTACTGGAGCTCAATCACATCTTTTTATTTATTCGTTTCGTTTTATTTATTTGGTTTGTCAAACATGTACAAGACAACAGGTATAAGTATAAACATGGACAGGAACAAAGGAAAGGAGAAGAAATAAATGGGGACAGCAGGACAAGGACAATAGGCACATTGTGCGCTTATGTACGCCCCTTACAGACCTCTTAGGAATGGGGTGAGGTCAACAGTAGACAATCTAAGGTTAACATTATGGGGGTTTGGGAATGAAACCACAGAGTCAGATAATGCATTCCAGGCATTGGCCACTCTGTTGCCAAAGCCATATTTTCTGCAATCGAGTTTGGGGTGGTTTAGTTTGTATCGATTGTTTGCCTGTGTATTATTATTCCTTTCTCACACATCCAGGTTTTGTTCATCTCCAACTGAAGCACAGCAGTCACTTCCCAGCATGTTCTTCTGTTTGGGAATGATATCCCTTTCTTTCTTGTTGCTTTCTTTCCTTTTTAAATGTTTACTCCTGCATATCTACAGTATATAGAGTATCATTCTCTCTACATGGGGCTCCCCTTGAGGGGCACCCGGAGACTCCAGTTAATACAGAATGCGGCTGCGCGGGGGATCCTGGGAGCCTCACGGTACTCCCATGTAACACCTCTCCTACGTGAGCTGCACTGGCTGCCTGTGGCCTTCCGGGTGCGCTTCAAGGTGTTAGTAACCATCTTTAAAACGCTCCATGGCACGGGGCCTGGCTACTTGCGAGACTGCCTCCTACCACATACTTCCCTTCGGCCTGTCCGCTCCCACAGAGAGGGCCTCCTCAGGGTGCCATCTGCCAGTCAATGCCGGCTGGCGACCTCCAGGGGGAGGGCCTTCTCTGTGGCGGGCCCAACCCTCTGGAACAACCTACCCCCTGAACTCTGCACCATCACGGACCTTTGCCTCTTCTGCTGGTTGCTTAAGACGCACCTTTTTCATCTAGCTGGCCTGGCTTAGATCTAATTGTTTCAAATTTAGTGATTGAATTTTAATATATGTTTTAATAGTTTTAATCATATTTTAGCACAGATCCACCAAATTTAATTCTATTTTAAAATGTGACTGTATTTATATTTTGATTGTTTGTTGTGTTTTTAATTCTTCTGTGCACTGAGTCCCATTGGGGAGATAGGGCAGTATAGAAATGGGATAAAATAAAATAAAATAAATCAATAGAGATGTTACTCAGACTTCCAATTTCTCTAGAAATAAAGAAGGCTTGCACCCAAATAGGCTTTACCTGTGGATTCCAAATTGTCTAGAATGCTTGGTGCCAAGAAGTAAACTTGTCCCTTTGCGGTTTCCATTTTTCAAGGCTGCTAGTAATATTTCATTTGGGTGAGCTTTTGATAGATAATGGTAATATGGTTTGCAATTTTGAGGGGTTTGCTTTCTAAATGTTTACATTTACGCTATATTCTATTCTATAAGTAACTATGAATATGGAGGACTGAGGTTGTAAATCAGCTAATTTATATTTATAATATTTATAAAATAAATAAGAACTCAGTAAATCAGGTAGAATGATTTTGGAACATGTGAAATACCTAAAGTATTATGAAATGAGGGTGTTCTATTAAGTGTTACATTAATCATACATATAGTTTGTGTATAAATCTATTGTGTATAAATCTATTAAGTAAGCACTTAACCAGTGGTTGTAATTTGTAAGGAACTTCAGAGATAGTGCAAGAAAAAGTAATAGTGTAAGACATTGAACATATGTTATAGTTGGTAATGATGCAATGGTTAGAATACATTATTAAGGACTAATTCTGCTCACTGCTATGTTTGATCCTGACCGACTCAAGGTTGATTCAACCTACCTTCCAAGGTCAGTAAAATGAAAAACCAGATTGTTGGAGTCACTATGCTGACATTTATAAACCATTCAGAGAGTGCTGTAAAGCATTATGAGATGGTATATAAGTGCTATATTTTTAAAGTGTCTCCATCAATAATCTAGCTGATTAAATATCGCTTGTTATTTTGTATGTCAAAGGAAGAGGTTTATAACTTTCTTGGCTAGTGAGATTATTGGATGTCTAGTTGCATTTAAATTAAATTTAATATTGTTTTAATTTGACAATGTTTTTAGAAATAGCAATAGCACTTAGACTTATACACCGCTTCATAGTGCTTTACGGCCCTCTCTAAGTGGTTTACAAAGTTAGCATATTGCCCCCAACAATCTCGGTCCTCATTTTACCCACCTACGAAGGATGAAAGGATGGCAGCCAGTGATCAGCAGAAGTAGTCTGCAGTAATGCACTCTACCCACTGTGCCACCATGTCTCTTTAATGGTTTAAAAATGGCTACCTCAGAGTTCTCTCTAATTCAACAATAACTACCTTGATGAATGCAACCATTCACTTCAACATTTTTTACTAGAAGAAAACTGCTAAGATTATTTGCCATTAACTATAAATTTTCTAAGTTCTCTCTGTGGAATCATATTCCTGTTGCTTTAAGAAGTTTCTTCAGTACAGTTCAGTTCTCCACTAGCTGGTGTTTTTGTCCTGCTATAGGTAGAACCTACTCTTCTCTGATGCACTAGTTGGCATGTTAGGATGTGAATTTTCTGACTCTGTCTAATAAAGAAATATGTTGTATTTTTAATTCATGTTCATTGTAACTTGTAACATGTATTAAACATCACTTTTTGATGTGCAGGCTACATCAAGAATGAAACTGAAGGAAGTTATACCTTGATAGTGATGGCTAACATTTTTTCCATTGCGTGCCAAAAGTAGGCGAGCACAGGAGGGTCATGTGTGGATGTACCCACACCCATAATATAGTGTGTAACCCCCTGTGCATGCACACACAATCCCCGCCCTCCTCACACTTTTGGTGTGTGTTTTTTGCCCTCCCCAGGCTCCAGAAGCTTTCTAGGAAGTCCATTCCTAAAATTCCAGCTTGCCCATAGGGCTGTTTTTCACCTTCTGTAAAGCTCAGGAGGCCAAAAATGAGATCTGAAGTCAGTTGGCCAGCATGCACGGTGGAGCTGACAGGGCAATGCCTTGTGTGCCCTAATAAATGGCTCCACATGCCACCTCTGGCACAAGAGCCATAAGTTCACCATCACGGCCCTATAGGACTCCAGACTAGCATACTTGTTTTGTTCTTTATATACATGAGAAACTACCTCCTAATAACGAATTGGCCTGCAGACCTCTATCATGTTCAGTTCCTCAGAAAGTCTTCAGTGTATTACCAGGTCTCAGAAGCATTAGGAAATTAAAACCAAAATGTCCTTGAGGCATTTGATTTGCAACAAGATGTCTTTATAATCACTTAAAATATTGAAATAATTTTTGAAACCCCAGGTAGGACACAGACTCAGCAGATATCCACAGCAGCTGTTGATAAGAACATTGGCACTTCTTAGGTATTACATTAGGAATCCAGGTTCTCAGTTAAAAGATTCTGCCAATGAAGAAAACAAAAATACGGTCAAATGTGCTGTTTAGAAAATATCAGGTTTTTTTTTTAAACATCCTTACATTAAAATAATGACAACACACATAAAAACAGTAACAGATGGGACACAG
Organism: Tropidonophis doriae; assembly: GCA_026931265.2. Classification (NCBI taxonomy): domain Eukaryota; kingdom Metazoa; phylum Chordata; class Lepidosauria; order Squamata; family Natricidae; genus Tropidonophis; species Tropidonophis doriae. The sequence goes on along the minus strand of JAPKID020000962.1, from coordinate 7,645 downwards.
CAACATTTCTACAGGTCTGTCAAGGTGCAAATAAAAAAAAAAGGCAGCCACCCCGATCCATTTATTCACACCCCAGGAGGTTCACAAGACAGCAGATTCCCAGAGTATTTCTCAGTATATATTTCTGTTATGACTTGCTAATTCTCTATGGAATTTCCAGGTTTAAGTATGTATGATGCTTCTGTGCAATTCAAGTCTGCTTTTCAGATATTTCTGTACCAGATAAGATGACGTTTTGATGACTTGTCCATGTGATCTTCACAAATAGTGATGGTACATAGCTTGTACCTTTCATTTAACAAAATTGAAACATGCTTCTAAAAGTTCATTTCAGTTTATCTCTTTCATTCGCTTTCACTCTCTCTCTCCCTCTCTCTCTCGCTCCCCTATAATCTATCTAGATATTATAGGATTTATAGTCACATATGTCTAGCCAATGAGAAATGGCTACTTTATAAATAACAGTGTTTGTTGGAATAGTATAATTTCTACACTGTAGAAAATACTTAAAATAGAACAGTTCCTCACTTAATTAGCCTCTTGGACTCCTTAAATGTAATTCTGCAACATACAGAAAAGAAAATGAGTCCCATTGAGTCCAGGGTTTTATTTTCAAATGCAATTTTAGGGTTACACTTCAATAGTTTCACACTGGTATATCATGGGCAATTAACAAAAATCTTACTTACACATCTGCTCTAATTTACATCAAAATGTGCATGGTATTGATATTTAATAAGAAATATAGGAATTAATTTGCTTAGAATTTCAGGAATCTTTTTCATGATCAACTTTGTAGATAAATGTTAGGAGTTATTTAAACTGTACATAGAGAGTTCCATATTCCAAGTATCTGTAGAAGATGAGCTCCTAGCATTTTGTTTCTCGTCAAGGACAATTTTTATCTTTGGACACAGTGCTAATGAAATATGATCATAAATACAATTTTCCTGACAGCTAAGAATGGTGCATGTGATAACATGATGGATCTTTAGTATAGGAGATTAACCTCATGATTAAGTTTTTTTCTGCAAAACAAACCACATTCTATATTTAAACAAGATCTGAACTCTCTCCTAGTGCCAGATATAACTACTTAGAATGACTAACTAGGACTGGAAAAAAAGTCTACAATACTATCTTAAAATACTAACAGATATTGTCATACATACATACATACATACATACATGCATACATACATACATACATACATGTATATGCATACTATGTATTACTGATATTTAAACAATAATAAAATGCATACACAGAAAATTAATACATTGGCAAAAATATTAATACTAAAGCCAGCATCTGATATGTTAACAAGATTTCCTATTTAAACAGATTTGAGTTCATGTGATGGCATTCTTACACTCTATTGTATTATTTTATGCTTATTTGCACAGCATTGCTTTCATACAAATAAAATGTTGCCAATACATTCTATTTATATTTTACTTGCTAATATATGTTGTTCATTGGCATTGAAGTGTATGTTTGTATATTTTTGCATAGCAGATGTTTCAGAACTTGACATAAATAGACATTGAGGGAGACAAAGGCATCTGACAATCAGGCATTATAATTTTTCATCTTCAATTCCTTCTCTGAGTTATGAGAGCTATATTCCCTCCCTACAGACTGTCATGTGCAATTATTTTTGTGACTTATTTGAGGATAGTCATTTTCCAGTTAATGCCATTGGAATGCATTAATTTCATTCAGCTTCTATAATAAATATATTCTTGACATTCTTTTTCCATACCCATAAATGGAAAGAGAAGAGAATACTACATACATACATACATACATACATACATACATACATACATACATACATACATACATACATACAAAACCTTCTCACCTTTATGGTTTGAGGGTTCTGTGCAAGATTTAGCTGCTCCTAGCATTGCACTCTTTTGGACCAAGTTCTGATATCAGTCTTGGTATATGTTGGAGACACTCTTCTAGTTTAGGAGTTACATCTCTGAGTGCTCCAACCACTACTGGAACTATTTCGGCCTTCACTGTCCGCATGTCCAGTTCTTCCTTCAAACCATAGTATGGTATATCTTCAATTTCTCATACTCCTTCTTCCTGACATTGCTGTCACTTGGCACTCTGTATATATCACCCTCTCTGCCTTCTGATCTTTATTTATTTCCATGATGTCTGGTTGATTGGCCTGCCTTTATGTGGATCTTACCCCTCTTATTTTCCACAATTGTCTATGAAATCTCCCATCTAGACCTGGGATGATCTAATCCATATTCTGTATAGATGTTCCTGCACAAAATTCCAGAGCAGCTCTGTTTGGTTATGTTTTTCAATGTACATGTTCCTTCCTGCATCTCACACTCTGCCGCTGTGTGTTGGACTGTCTCTAATGTATATTCTGCACCTTGGGTCCTTTCTAGTTTTGATAGATTCCTTTTTTTCTATGGATCTGGTGTTTAATGCCTATTCTTGCACTGCTATGTTCAGTGGCTCAGTGCTGTCTTTTAGCCCAGCTTTTTCCAGCAACTGGTAGAATATCCCAGTATCTGCCATATCAGCTATATGTCCCTCCCTGAAGTATCTGCCATATCTCTATATCTCCATGAAGTTTAGAAACTTTAGATGGTACAAAATGCAGCAGCAAGAACAGTTATGTGTACTCTTAGAACAGCACATGTTTTATCTAAGCTCTGTGAGCTGTATTGGTTGCCAGTTTGCTGCTGGGTCCAATTTAAGGTGTTCATTTTAATTTTTAAAACTTTTTCTGCCTAATATATATTCCCTGGTTGTATCAGCCCATCCCATTCTGGGTGACTTATAATAGCTTATAATAGCACTCAAATCAAACAACAAATAAAAAAGAACAGATCTCTCTCACTGCCTCTGTCTCTCTCTCTGTCTCTCTCTCTGTCTCTCTCACACACACACACACATGATAGAGCCAGTTTTGTCTAGTTATTAAGGCACAAACTTGAATCATGAGTTCAAGTTTTGCCTTTACTGTATGAAAGCTAGCTGGATGATTTTGGGCCACTCACTCACTCTCAGCCCAACCCACTTCACAGAGTTGTTGTTGGGAAAATAGGAGGAAGAAGGGTGTTGGATATGTTTGCCAGCTCAAGTTATTTGTAAAAATAATAAAGGCAGGGCACAAATTAATAAATAAATAATGACTTTATAATTAAATTAATAAATTGAAAGAAGTAATTCATCTAGTATTGACTTGTATTCTTCCTGCAGTTTAGTCTTAACTACTTTCTCCACCACTACAAAATAAAAGCATCACATTTTCTTTATTAATTCTTCTTGATAATAGCAATAACATTTAGTCAGTCAGTCAGTCATTGGATTTATTAACCGCACCCTCTCCCCGAAGGGACTCGGGGCGGTGCACAGGCAATTTAAAACAAGTACAAAAAGGCAGTAATAAATAAATAATTTAAAAATATATTAAATATTTGACGACCTCTGATCTACTGTATTTCATCTTTTTCCTCAGCTCTGTTGTCATTAATAGGTTGTTTTTCTTTTTTTCATTGCCTTTGAGTAAACATTGACTCCTGGCAACTGTCTGGAGAAGCCTCTGCAGTTTTCTTGACAGGATTTTGAAATAGTTTGCCATTCCTGCTTTCTAGGGCTGAAAAGAATCGACCAAGTTGACTCTGTGCTTAAGGCAGGACTAGAAGTGTCTTGGTTCCTGGCCTGATACCTTAACCACTACACAAAAATGGGTCTTATAATAATAATTTTACAGTCTGTTTAAATTTAATTTCCATAATGTTCAAATCCAATAGGACTTTGGTCAGAGCTATGCAGTTTTCCTCAGATTAAACAAATTTAGTTAGCTTTGTGATTGGCAAAAAAATTTCCTTTGAAGTACAAATTTGTGATTTCTCTCTTGTTTCAGTTTATAGAACAGAATGAGATAAATTGCTTGTATTAAATCCTCGCTTGAGAATAATGAACTAAACCTATGTACTGACTTTATAGAGTAGACCTCTTTAAAATAATCCTCCTATATTAATTTTTAAAAGCTGTTCAGGCAGAAAATCACATTGCTGCTCAAATCCTAATTAAGGATTCAGAATTGCATGTAACTGGGAAGCTGAGAAACAAAAAAAAAGTCAAATGGAAGCTTGACACGCCTGTGCATATTCTCCATGATGAATGTTTCTCTGTATAATCCTTTCTCTTTTCATTCAGGAGTGAAGAGATAGTCAAAGAACCATTTTATAATTCTGCAATATCAAGTACAACTGTGCATCCAGAGAAGGCTTTAACTCTGTCTTCAGTATGTTTCATTTAGTTCAGATTCTATTACTAATGAAACAATGAATTGCTTTCAGGTTTATCATGCAATGTTTCATCAGTTCAAAGAAGAGCCAAGTATCAATGGGATTTTCTCTTTGGTTAGTGTATTAATCTTGCAATATAAGATGAAATTCAGGGCTCATCCACACATCAATGTATTGACTTTCCATCCATGATCTGAAGGGATGCGGTGGCTCAGTGGCTAAGACGCTGAGCTGGTTGATCAGAAAGGTCGGTTGTTTGGCGGTTTGAATCCCTAGTGCTGCATAATGGAGTGATGCCAACCTAGCATCTCGAAAACATGTAAAAATGCAAGTAGAAAAATAGGAACCACCTTTGGTGGGAAGGTAACAGTGTTCCATGTTCCTTTAGCATTTAGTCATGCCAGCTACATGACAATGGACATGTCTTTGGACAGCGCTGGCTATTTGGCTTGAAACAGAGATGAGACCGGCCCCCTAGAATTGGGAACAACTAGCACATATCGTTACCTTTTTACCAATCCATTATAGAAAAAAACTTGACCTTGTAGAAGTATCGTAGGAATTTAGATTCATAAATATAATATTTATCTCAATTTCAATGGAACCTTTACAGTTTATTTTTGATGGGACAATCTACAAACATATTTGGAAATATAAAGTAGAGTGATTTCAGAAAATAGCAAGCTAACCGATCAGTTTTTCAGAACAGTGTAAGTTCGTCCATTAAAATATATAACATTCACTTCGAGCCTCCAAATCTTGCAAGTAACATTTATTTTGTTTTTCAGTTTCTTTACCACTTCCAAACTTTTTTTCCCGATTTGCCATTTAAGCAGGTAACTGATTATTAGAAGCCATTAGTTCTTAGAACTTAGCTCTCAAATACAATAAATATTCATAAAAGTTAATAGCTATGAAGCAGAAAGTAAACTAGCTTTTTTCTACACATATTGTTCTAAAATTCATAAGCCTTGTAGAACTGGGTTAGCCAGCTACAAATTATCAATTATCTCTGGGATGGCATACAAAAGCACAGATTGTGGGTTGGCATTTATTCCTAAAATCTTATTTTACTAACATTTTATTTTATTTTAGTCATGTCTTAATATAATGTTATTTTCACTGACAGGTCATTATCTACCATAAAGAAGGTTAATGCTTCATGTTGAAATATGAACATTACTTCCTGCAACTGCATAATAATTTAGAATCCTTTGCTTGTAGGCAATTCTTCTCGTAAATATATAGGGGAAAATATTCTCTCTTTTTATTCTTGAACTTTTTTTCTAAATATGAATCAGTACTGATGCTAGGATATGCTTTCAAAATAAGTGTGTAAAAATGAGCAAAGCACCCTCTAGCATTGTTAGATTACTCCTGGTAGGACATACCTGTATACATACCTTGGATATAGTTCCTTAAACTACGCCAGTTTATCTCAAGAAAGTACTGCACATCACGTCAGGACCTGGAAATACTTGCCTATGTAATGTCAAGACCTGATTCAACCAATACCTTCCGTTTTAATCCAAATACATGGGATCGAAAGCACAAGGTGCTGAGCCCTGATGCCCTTTGCTCTCCAACAACCTGCCTTGTCCATAAATTACTCCAGTATTATCTTTCTTCCTAAGCTATAGGATGCAAATCTCAAAGTACTGTTCTTACATTTCTAAGCAAAAGTCCAGAAGGAGTTGACATGTGAATTTCCACTATTTGCCTGTACCATGTGTATTGAGCTGTCAGTGAGCATCTAAATCACTTCCTTTTCTGTCACTCCACCTTCAGATCATATCCTTGGAGACACAACACCATTCAGAAACAACCTTCAGAAAATACCCCTTTAAAATGATATGTAAATCCTACAATTCATCATGCACTGTGTAGTACAGGTTTAATTCTTCCTGCTAGGCCTCAATCTGCTGAAACATTACTCTGATATACAGTACAAAGGAGGTAACAAAGATGTCCATATCAAGCTATTGTAAGCCAGTGGCAGGGAGAGAAATCGGTGAAGCTAGGGAGACAATAGCTGCAGTTTAAACAGGCTGCAGAAATTTGCTAAGATGCAGACAAAAGACCTATGCTGAAAAGCAGCTGCTGTGGAATTCCTTGGGCTCCATTATATTATCTCAACAATCCTCACTTAGAAAGTGGATTTGCATCTCTAATAGAGTTCAGCCTGTGTTTGTGAAAGGCTTTCGCTAGGCCTGACCCCATCTCTCAAGATCACATTGATACCGAGTGCCTTGTCTTTGCCCTGCCCTGCACCACAGAGAGCAGTATCATGGGAAAATGCACGAAGTTAAAAAGGAAGCAGAGCCAGGCAAGAGGAAGAAGAAGAAGGCGGGAGGGGGGGGATTAAAGCCTTGAGGCAGTTTTGGTGGTACTTAGCAGTGAAAACTACTTTGGCAAATAATAGAGCGTATTGCTGCTAATTACTGCTAACAAGCTTCTCCTAGCCCAAGTGTGACACTTGGACTGATATGAGATGAGAAAAAGCTATTATTGGCCAAGTTTATTGTAGCCTTATAAACCTAACCATAAAAGTACTACGAGGCCAAATTTTAATAAAGTTTAACCCATCATACAGTGGTCACTGTAGAAAAATATCATCCATTTTGTCCCAGTCAAGCCATCCTTTTCTCAGGGATGTATTCAGATCTGGACATGAATATTAAAATAAATATTCATCTCCAGGTTTCAATACATCCTTTTCTTTCTTAGCTATGTTCTTACTTTCTATCAAGTGAGTGAAAAGGATGGCTTGACTTGGGCAAAATGGATGATATTTTTCTCACATAGATATATTTCTATTTTTTCTAATAACAAACAGAAATAATATATCATCCACTCTGTTTCACTAAAACCATCCTGTTCACTTACTTGATAATTTTAACTTTTACTCTAATAGCTGTTTACTTTGTTACAAGATCCAGAATAGCAAAATCAACAAAAAATCTATTCCTCTATAACAGCTTTCTGGCTAAAAATTATATGACAGTTGAAGTCCAACATATATAAGGAACTCCACATTGGGAAAGATTTTTTTTTTTTTTAAAGAATCTGGATATTTGCTTTTTAAAAAATTTTCATACTAGATATTTATTGCAAAGAACCTATACTTGGCTAGAGAAAGATATTTGATATTGTCTCATGTTAAGATTTACTAAGATTTGCTATGCACTATATACTTCAATTGTATAGCATTATTGTTTGGCTACCAATATACTATGAGTTGCTGAATATACATACAATACTATACAATAATGTAATGTAATGTAATGGGCAAACCCAGACATGCCCATGTAACACCTCTCCTGCGCGAGCTGCACTGGCTTCCTGTGGC
>JAPKID020000961.1:0-15960 GCA_026931265.2 Tropidonophis doriae | reverse complement strand
AAAGATGAGGAAACTACTGGTTCTAGAAAATCTGTAATATTTTGTTTAGCATCTATCATCTCTGCCAATCCTGGAAACATTTATCAAGGGGGAATTAGACAGTTACTTAAAGGTTGTATAGCATGAAGAAATTTGACAAGCTGATAATTAATTGCTGATTCTTGGTTTTTTTTACATTTGAAGTACTGTCAAAATGGCTAAGGGGTTATTACAGTTTTTCAAACTGAGGTAAAGTTATCAGTCTTATTAAAGGCTAATACACTTCCTTTTTTAAAGGTCTGACATGATCTGCCAAATGGAAGATACAAAACAGGAGATGCAGTCTCGTTTAGATTCTCAAAGGAGACACATGGTGAAAAGAGAGAGTCTTTTGCAAAAAGACATTGAAGAACTTAAGGTAACTGCATTGTCTTTTGCTGCTCATAACCATTAAGAACTGTCTTAATGAATTGTTGCTGTAAATTCTGCTCTTTGATGTGATGAGAACAGTGTTAATTAGGTAGTATGGCATGCTCATTATTTGTATTAATATTTAGTTATTTGTCATGCTACCTGCCATGGTTTCCTAGATTATTTGGAAGCTTCATCTGGTCTAGAATGCAATGGCATAGGTAGAGGTGCAGCCCACTATGCCAAAATGACATTGCTACTCTGCAGGCTGTAGGCAATAGTTCTCAAAGTTCTGGCCATTGCAGCATTTCCAGGGTCATGTGATCAGAATCCAGGCACTTAGATGCCCGACACATGATTATGATTGCAGCAAACAGTCAATAGGGAAACCAACAGGAAAGATCATAACTTGGCTCATCACGTCTTCTCCTTAGGAGACCACAGCGATTGTGTATTGCCCTGCATCCGTCTGCACTCTGTAGATTTATCTACAATCCCCTGGTACCCGCCCCTTCAGTACTATCATCCCCTGCACTCCCATCTCTTCGGGTATAAACAACTTGTGTGTCCTGCACTTACAGTGGCAACCAAGGTTGCCAAGATTACCAATGCTAGCAATGGCAATCCTGGTCCCAATTACCATCATAACCCAAGGGCTGACTGTAAAGAAAACCTAGCCTCTGTTGAGTTTAATCAGGTAGACAGCACAGATAATTAATGAAGAGAATAAAATAATTTAGCTATTACCATTCATCTTTACTACTCTCTCATAATGGATGCCTGGATAAAATTGTGGAGGCAGTTCTTAAGAACACCACATACCATATTTTTCGGAGTATCAGATGGGCCAAGATTTTGAATGAAGCAAATTTTTGAAAAAAAGGTTTTGCACTCTGCAAACCTCCCAAAAACGGCCCATTTTTTTCAAAAAAAAAAGGGGGGGGCATGAATAGGCTTTAGGAGGCTTGTAGAGTGCTCTTGAGGGGGGGAACAAACCAAAAACGAGCAAAAAACGGGCCTATTTTTTGTTTTTAAAAAAGGGAGGCATGGATAGCCTTTAGGAGGCTTATAGAGTGCTCCTGGGGGTTGGGGGGCAGCAAAATTGAGCAAAAAATGGCCCATGTTTTGCTCATTTCTGCCCTCCCCAGCCCCAGGAGCTCTCTGAAATCCTCCTAAAAGCTATGCCCAGCCATTTTGGTGAAGGTGGCGGGGTTTTGGGAGGCCAAATATGCTCTATTCAGTGTTATAAGATGCACCCAGATTTTCAACCTCTTTTTTGAGGGAAAATGGTGCGTCTTATACTCCGAAAAATACAGTATATACTGGATAGGGAAGATGATACTTGTGTAAAAGAAAATGCAACATTTGCCATTCTCTCTTGGCAATCAGCAACGCATTCTAATAAAATTAACTCTTTAAATGCTTTTTAGAGTCAAATGTCCAGGATGATGTCTAACATGCAGGCTCTGATGGCAACAGAAAGACAGCACCGCCAAGAGTTGGAACAGGCAGAACTTGAAAAACGCGAATTGCTGGAATTAATGAAGAACTTCCACAAAGACAGCTTCTCTCCAAGAAATAGAAGCAAGAAACCAACACATTCCCCACCTCTCTCACGACTGGATAGTATGAAACTAAAGACATGGGAGGCCACAGCCATATAAAACTAAAACCAGGATTGCCGAACTTTGAACTAACTTCAGAGGGCAAAATTATTGTTACCTTAGTCTAAAAAAAAACCCCAATTCTACTCAGTCATAGACCTTATTTTCCTCGAGATCCTTTCAAACCTCATTGAGTTTGGGAAGAATCATGTTTAAAAGGGAGCATCTTCAAGTGTTAACCATTCCAGTAGTCAATCTTAGGAATTTAAAAACCTGGGAAATGATTTTAAAACCTTGTTTCTTGTAACCCATTTTTTTCCTCAAATGAGTAATAAACATCTTTCTGCTATTCAGAACAAGGTATTAAAAAAAAGTAGCATGAAGATTAAGGGACACAGGATCTTAGTTTTAATACGAAATATAGGAATAAAGATTTCAGCAAAAAGAAATCAACTTTTCTTCAGTAGTTGATATTTTAAACTATGCAAGATAAGTGGCTTCTGATCCTGATTTCTACTTTACCTCAGAGTTTTTCTTTTTCAGGTAATTTGTAAATCTCCAAAGTAATCTACTTACCATCCTATAGGGGAAAGACAAAGTAATAATAAATTTAAATGTTTGTTTCGGTCTTAAAAAATGTATAGTTGATATGTAAAGAGAGGATTTTACAGTGCCTTTATAACCCTGACCCTTATGTTACATATGGGATGCTACTGTAGAACTGCAATATAGTTAATGTGATTGTAAGTTGATCTTACAGTCCAGCCTACCTCATATTATTGCTTCAAGGATAAACCTGAAAGTGGAAATGCTACATATTTCACTGGAGATCCCACAATAAAAGTAAAATATCACCCTAATCAAAAGATAAGTTGACATCAAAGCAGTTCTCCCATAACTACATTTGGACCAAACCTATTAATGACCATTTCAATTTTCCATTACCAGAAAAGCATAAATCTCATTTCTACCATTAGATTATCATCTTTTTCAGTATTAAAATAGTAAATTTGTAAACAATGTTTCTGATATTACAAATACTCAGCAACTAGAAAATCAGTATTACAAATACAAGAAAATGTTTTTCCAATAACTAATAAAGCTAATAAATATTTTTGCACATATGATCCAAAATGGGATTTTGGGAGTCAAGGACTGTTCAATATAAAAGTGTCAATACGTTTTTAAAAAAGAAACTCATAAAGGAATTTATTCTTTGGGAAAGTGGGACTGCACAAAAAAGAAATTAGGAAGACAAATTTGATCATCTATGCCAGGGGTCTCCAACCTTAGCAACTTGAACACTTATGGACTTCAATTCCCAGAATTCCCCAGCCAGCAAAGTTTCTGGGAGCTGAAGTCCACATGTCTTTAAGGGGCAAAGGTGAGAGACCCCTGATCTATGCCAGTGTGGTTAATGCTTGTTGAAAAAAGTATAGAAGAGATCTGACTGTAGATTGCTAAAATATGCATCTGTGTGTAACTTTCTTTGAAATAAAGACTTCATATCCAATATTTTTTATTCCATGTGCATGTTCTGAAAGTGCAGTGCTATTGTGGGTTAATTTTATTGCCATTTTGCTGAGACAAATAAACAGAGGAGTTAATTAGGTCTTGGCTGGTTTCAGTAGCCAAACAAAATATTTTTCGTACACTGATCCTGTCACTCCCATGGACTAAAAAGAATTTGACAGTTATATTCATGGTGCTGTTATAACTTGGTAAAAGTTTGATGGAAGTAAAACAACTGAAACTATGTTAACCTTATGTTAACATCACAAATGGTATATGAAGCCAAACCAAACCTATAGCATGAATTAACACGTGAACAAATTAGATAAAAGCACTAACACTACCTGATATAATCCTCAAAAAGAAATCCTCAGTGATACTATGGCATACAGTATGGATTTTGTGTCCACCCTGGTTGCTTTTATGCTTGTCTGAGACAGCAGGAAAGAGAAATATATTCAGACCACATCCCAGGATCAAACAATTTGTTCTGTCTGCTAACCAAGACTATTTTGGGGCAAATGGGGGTGGCATTCATATAGACCCAATCTAGTATGTATATTAATTTGGGGGACTTAAATCCTGGAAGAAAACTCTTGTTCTCCGCTGCCGGGAGACCTACTGCATGTTTGCGCTGTTAAATTAGGGAGAGTGAGATATTTTAACCTGTGCTGCTTGAGACATCAAGGCAGGAAATGGCTTTGTAAAAGCTGTGCACAAAGTTGTTGGCTATCACTGTGCAAGTACTGTTCCATTGGAATGTGCATTTTCCATTTCTGGCACCAGAGGATGAAGAAGTTGGCTGGAGGATTCCCTGGGAGAAGTGAAAACCCAAAACAGACACCTGGAGCCTCCAAGGAAGGTAGAAGATCCAAAGGGAGGTCCATCCTCCAGCAAAAACACAGAGGAATGGCTGATGAGATACAAAAAACAGCATAACATCTTTTAACTACACTCAAAAATAACGACCGTATTTTTCAGACTATAAGAGGCATCGGTGTATAAGACGCATCAAGATTTCGAAGAGGTATGTAAGAAAAAAAAGTTTTTGTCCTCCCAGGCCCCCCAGGAGCAATCTGCAGGCTTCAGCAGGGCTGGGAAAGGCAAAAACGCCCCCATTTTTTATGGAAAACAGGCCATTTTTCACAAAAACACTGGCATTTTGCCTTTCCCCAGCCTTGCTGAAGCCTGCAGAGTGCTTCTGGGGGCTAAGGGAAGGCAAAAATGCCTCTGGGCTGTTTTTCGTGAAAATGGGATGTGGGAGTGGGGTTTCGGGAGGCACAAAAATGGCTGTATTCAGTGCATAAGACACATCAACACTTCCACACTCTTTAAGGGGGGGGGTATGTCTTACACTCCGAAAAATACAGTACTTATTGTCTTTCTGTCTTAAACACTTGAGGTCCAAGAAATGGGAGAAGAAAGGAAGTATGTAGTTAAACAAGAGTGGGTGGTTGCTAGCAAATAGCCATAGGAAAAAAGGTAAAAAAAGTCAGGGCCTGAGAAAGTATGGACACTATTGTATATAGTTCCATTTTTCCACAAATTTCTTAGATTTCTTTTCACAAACTAAAACTTCAACACCAGTTTCTATCTCAGTGAAGACACGCCCTCAGTAACTATCACTGATACCAATATAACCAGTTAAAATTTGGAAGGATGGGATTTTGGTAAGTTACATGAAATAACGGGCCTACTCAGTCATTCAGAAAACCAAAATGGAGACACAGGACTCTGCCAGTGGCTCTATCTCAAGTTCTTGGTTGATGGGAAAGATCAGAAGAGCAGCTGTACTGCTCTATAGTTCAGGTAGTTCTTGACCTACAACTGAGTCTCGGATTGCTGTCACCAAGCAAAGCAGTTATAAAGTGCGACTGCTTTGCTTATGATCATCCAGGCAATACTGGCTGCCATTGTTAAATAAATGCCCTGGTTTTTAAGCAAGGCAACTTATTTCCGGCATGAGCCAGGGAGGGTATGCAAGATTCTGCAGGAGAGTCAGAGAAGATTGTGCACAAGAGCCTCCGACCCTACTGGATTTCCAGGCCCAAAGTCACGGCTCTTGAATGCTTTCCACTTTGGGATTGAAAAACGTACATGGCAAAAAATCCTGCTTGGAGCTTGGCACAGGTTATCAGCCAACCTCCAGAGACCAGAAGGAATCTTCTCAGTAGAGTTGTAGTTTCACTTAGTGATATATTTCACTTAACAACCAAGTTACAACTAGTTACCGTAGTTTTTGGACTATAAGATGCACTAAGATTTTGAATAAATAAACAATAAAAAGATTTTGCAGTCCCCAGGAGCACTCTGCAGGTCTCCCAAACCTTCTGCGTGTCCCATTTTTCACAAAAATGGGGCGCGCAGTGGTTTTGGGAGGCCTGCAGAATGCTTCTGGGGGCTGGGAAGACAAAACCGCAATGCGTGGGGTTTGGAAGACCCGACGCGCGCAGAGGGTTTGGGAGGCCTGCAGAGTGCTCCTGGGGCTGGGGAGAGCAAAACTGGAAATCCTGGGGGGGTTGGGAGGCCAAAAATGTGGCACGCAGAGTTTGGGAAGCCTGCGTAGTCCTCCGGGGGCTGGGGAGGGCAAAAATCCTTTTTGCAATAAAATGGGCATGTTTTTTGACCCCCAACCCCCCCCCCCCGCATCACAATTTTGCCCTCTAGTCCCTAGGACCACTCTACAGGCCTCCCAAATCCTTTGCGCGTACCTTTTGCCAAAAACAGGCCTGTTTCAGGTGAAAACAGGACACAAGGGTTTCCAGAGGCCACAAATGGCTGTATTCAGCGTATAGGACACACCAACTTTTCCACCCTTTTTTGGGGGAGGGGAGGGGTTGGTTGCATCTTATACTCTAAAAAGTACGGTACTAAAGTGAAAACTACACGTATAGCTGTAGTTCTGCCTTAACATCAGAAACCCTGACTGTAGGTTCCAGTATTCAATGAACCATTGTAACACCTTTGTTTTCTCAAAAGCAGCAGCTATAATATCACTTCAGGTATACCCTCTCCCCAGTGTATTTGGGCCATCAACATATACTTGGCTCTTCTTTATCTTCAGCTTTTTAAATATTTGGAAAGCGCTGATTGTTTTACAAAAAAAGATACTTAGGACATGTGGCATTTCCAAGTTGCCTAAGCTTTCTATAATACATCTTTCTTCTGAAATGGCTTCACCTAAAAACGATCTTGTAGTCTCAATGTTATCTTAGGTGAAAGCCACATTGCAAACCTACTGGGGAAAAAAGAATTATTTCTGGCACACTAGCATGCCATGCCCCAAACACAAGCAAATATTACACACACAAAAAAGACAGTTTTATTGAAATCTCAGATCTTGTATGAAACAAAATTGTGTCCCTAAAAAAAATAATATCTTGCTGCCCTCAGGTACCAGAAGGTCTAGCATTGGTCCTCGAATATATTTAAGTATTTCACCATCATCTTGAAATGTTCAGAGTCAGAATGTTCTCAGAGATCCGTTTATCGAGTAAAGGAACGAACGTGACGTCCTCTTCCACTGCTTCCGCTAACAAACTTTCCTCTTGATCCACCACTACCACTGCTGTTGGTACTTGCCCAAGATGGTGTAAGGCCACCACGTCCTCTGGATGCACGATCACGGGGGCTTGGCCGGTAGCCTTAAACAAATGGAAAGGTTATTGGCAACAAAAAAACTCATTTTTTTTCATCAAGCTGGCCTGGCCTGACCTCACTCTGCCTCATTTCCCCAGATTAAAATTTTAATTGGGTGTTTTAAATCAAGGGTTTTAGTACAGGGTTATAGCATATTTAATTAATTTTAAATTGTTTTTGTATATGTTTTTATGTTTTATTGATTCCCTGTATGCCGCCCCGAGTCCCTTTGGGGAGATGGGTGCGGGGTATAAATTTAATAAAATCAAATAAAACCAAAATCAAAACTTTATCATAATTTTTGCCTCAGTTCTTGTGATGGACATTTTATAAGACAAAGCGGGTCCACCCATTTTCTCATATCTTTGTTTGATATATCCAAATCTACATATAAAGAAGATGAAGTTCTCAAGAAATTTACAAATGAATGCTCTGTACATGATCCCATTATAATGTGGCCATGAACACCTGAACAGCAAAAGATTCATATCTGCTGATATTGTTCATTTCTTCAGGTATATGGATATTCTTACCTGTTCTATCCCTAGCACCCTGAGACTTTTCATCTACTTATTCCTTTACTAAGAAGAACATTGCTTAAGAAAGTTATTTTCCCACATCTAAGGCATAATAGAACTATGGTTTATTTCATTTTTTGCCACAGAAAAACAACTAGTTGAATTCTGTGATGGAAATGATATTAAGGAGATGGTAGGTTTTCTACAGGCTGTATTGAGATATCTTATCTTATAGAGTAAAGGGGTTCCTCCCCCTTTGGTTTAGCCTCATCCAGAATATAAGAACTGGATGAAAAGATAGTTACTCTAAACCTGGTTGGAGCACAAGGGAGGATAATTTTTACTCAGAAAACAAGAGACTTGAACTGTTTCTTAGGCAGCCGGACCTTCTTCTAAAGTTACTTAAGCAGTAAATAAGTATGATGCACACAAAAGGAATTTATGGTTTTTCACCATCATCTGGAAAGACTTGACAATTTTTATTGAACACTTCCTTCCGAAAATCAGAAATAATCTTGTACACATAAGCTAAACAAATATGCTGAGCACTATGCTCAGCCGTTCTTTCTTGAGCTTCCCAAACAATTAAAAGCAACAGATACCACTTTTGGGGGCGGATGACCAATAATCTTTACCATGAACAAAATAGAGCAAGTATATCTTCATATTTCAGTTTTGTAATTTATTGCTGTTAAAATGGACCTTCAGTCTTGGATGAGAAGGGAAAAATCAATATTAATCCACTCATACTTGTAATAGAAGGATGTGGTTGCATAAAGTACAGCCTGAAAGTGCTAGGCTGAAGCCAGAGCCTAAAGACAGATTCTTGTACATTTGCTATGGAAACAACAGACCATAACATTGTATTTGATATGGAAAAATCAATCACACTGTTACTAGCGAGAAACTGTTCTATTCTGAGACAAGAATATAAAGTACTTCAAGCAGTTGTTAAACAGAAGAGGTTTCATGATTATTTAATCACTTTAGAGGTCAAACCAATTAAAATATCAGCTGTCAATACATTCTCTGAGATTCATTTGCTCTGGGAATAAATGTTTTTGTGGTATATGTTGTTCTTGATTTAAAAGATGTTGCTCCAGCATAAACAGTGAAAAGCAGATTGGCTTTGTGAGTAAAAATAAATAAATCATACTGCATTCCTTCAACTTTAAATTCAGCAAAGGTAATGCAGCAGAAAAGGTTAAATAAAATTCAGCCTTTTTTTCTCATTGTCCCATTTTCAGCCAGTAGATACATGCAGAGCTTTCTCTGCCCCCACAACCCAAACAACTGCAAGGAAAGGAGTGCAGAAACGGCTTTTATCTTCTTAAAGGACGATTAGTAAATCCTGTGTGTGCTTATAGTTTAATCCTGGTGTTTATGTACATCCAAGAATAGTATAAAGAACTGTTAGTTTGACAAGTAACAATTGGTTTGGACTAGTAGAAAGCATTTTTTTTTTACTATTAGGTTTGTGACTAAAATTCCAAATGGCTTTTTCAATTTGGTTATAGAGCTGTGTAAAGCTTCAGTGGTGATTTGTTTTAACCACCTTATTAAAACAGATGTCCCTCTCAACATCTGCAACACATACAGACAACATTTCTAAAAGCAAAGTGGCCTCTTGCTTCATTTTCCTACCACCATGTAGCCTCAACACACATTGTTGGCTATTTGAAGTAGCAGGTTAAAGGGCCAATGAGGTAATAAAGATAGCTGGTAATCATGTTCTTTACCTCTGCAGCAGGAAGTGCACTACTAAAGTGAAACCAAATAGCCTCAAACTGGCCTGCTGATTAATTAGCAAAATACACAGGCCAATTCTGCTATACTCAACAATTCCCTTTTTTGTTGTTATTGCAGAATAATTTACCAAGAGAAATTAAGATGATCAAAAACAGATGAGTAAGCAGAACTGAAACGGAGTTGAGGAAACTGTTTTCATCTAATTCTCTATAGTGTGTGTGTGTGTGTGTGTGTGTGTGTGTGTGTGTTCCTCAATCTCAGATCCTCTATGAGAGGCCTGGAAGTTGGAGGATTCTGTGCAGTATCTTAGCTGTTCCTAGCACTGTAGTGTTCTGGACAGAGAACTCTGGTTTTGTTTCTGGGGTCTATTGGAGCGTCTCTCACAGTTTAGCAGTCACAAGCCTTAGCGCTCCAACCGCTTTAGCCTTTACTTTTTACATCTTCTCTAGTTCTTTCTTTAGGCCCTGGAACTTCTCCATCTTCTCATACTCCTTCTTCCTGAAGTTGTTATTATTTGGCATCATTACATTTGCATCACTATTACTGTCTTATGATCCACAATGCTGTCAATTACCACAATGACTGGTTGATTGACAAGTACTTGCTTGTCCATCAGGATCTGGATCAGGAGCCTAGCCTTGTTATTCCCCAAAACGTTCTGTGGAATCTCCCATCTGGAGTTGGGGGGGTCTACCCATACACTGCAAATATTCCTATGCACAGTGTTAGCTACTTGGTTGTGCCATTCAGTGTATACAGTTCCTGCTTGCATCTTACATACTGCCATTGAGTGTTGGATTGTCTTAGGCCTCTCTACATAGTCTGCACCTTAGGCTCTGTCATGCCTGCTTTAGTTGTTGGCTGCACATCCAGTTGTTCTTCCAAATCTTCTTGAATATGGAATGAAATTTATAATTGGCCTGTTTCAAGTTGTGAGGGCAGCTTCCTCTTCTCTACAGCAGAAGACCCATATTGGATACCTAGATATTTGTCAGGTAGTGTGAATGTGGATCTTCTGCCCATCCATAATTCCTTCATATGTTTTATATGTCGTCTCATTTGGACTACTGTTTTATTAGCATTCCAAATTGCCTTCAAAATAAACAAAAAAAGAACAAAGTATATACTTAACTTATAATCAATTGCTTAGTGACTGTTTGAAGTTACAATGGAATCCAAAAAATGGAACTTATGATCCAGATTTGAAGTTCTGACATCCAGTACAATCCCATTAGTCATGTGGTTGCATTTGGGTTGCTAAGCACTGGCCTACATTTACAGCTGTTTGCAGCATCCTGAGGTCACATTACTGCAATTTACAATGTTTTTGCCAGAAATCAGTTTTTACTTCTGATTTGCAGTAAACCCCACCCCACCGTGAACAATGGCTTTGCTTTATGACCACTGAACAACTATGTTCACTTTACAACTGCAATGTTTGCTTAACAACAATCACAAAAAGATCATTAAAACATGTGCAGTCACGGGGCGAACCATATTTGACCATCATAGCTCACAACTGAAATTGTGTGCTACCACAGTGTTTTTGAATTGGCAATTTTAAAATGTGTGGAGTTAAACTCCCAGCGTTCTGCTTTACAAACACATCTTAACATTGGCAAGTTTGAAAAATGCTGAGCTACAGCATACTAGCACTATTGCTTCTCCTTCTCTAAATGAATCAATTTCAAATGCTCCCATAACAGCTGGTCACTTTGCTGAATGTTTTACAGTTCAGACTTTCCTTTCTAGTCATGAACTACCACAGTGACCAAGAACTGATAGCCAGCAATGTTTTTGTCAGTTTTGGACAAGCAAATCAATAAGAAGATACAAAAAGACTCAATGTGAGCAGACTGGCCTTTGGGGACCCAGAAAAACATGGAACCACTTTTTCCACATTAATTTCTCTCCAGCACCCTTTGGCTGTCACCTCCTTTAGCCTCTGCTAATTAAAAACTACCTTTCATTAAGCCTCCTAAGAAGACATTTCTCATATAGCAACCCATGGAAATTGGAAGCTAGAAGAATTCTGCAATAATTATAAACTGCCCAAATGCTATTTTATTGTCCTGGTTACATAATATTAATTTTTTCTTATTAACATTTACTGACATGAATTTGCAGAATAAATACTAAACCCACTCCCAATCCTTGACCATTATGAAACTGTGTGCTGTTGTTTCATAAAAGTAGATAATAAAAATATAAGACTATGTGGTATTTTTTTACTCCGCACTGTTCAAATAAACTAACTGCTGGACAGTTTGATTAATGATGTATCATGTAAGTACATTATCAATCACAATGTCAAAAAGCTTGGTGTGCACAAAATATAATCCTATTTCTTCATATTAACATTCAAATATGATGAAAGCATATCAGATTTAATTGAGACATTATCCAAGCACTTTCTGGAGAACTTGAAAGCTTATTCATGATTTAAAATGGTAATATCCTATTGTGATTCTAAAAGTATCATCTTTCTGTTGAGTTGTTTCACCTAGAGACGAATGGAAATAACTTGTAATGAAACAGTAATTGTTTTATTTAGATTCATTTAAATATCTCTCAAAAAAGGATTCCTAGAGATTTAGCCAATCCACAATATTTTACATCCATACTTTTGGATAATACTTTGGTCAAAATGTGGCAATTAATTCACATCATATGGAACCTTCATGCTAGAAAGGATCTAATGTTAAACCTGCTGCTGAAAAAAGGGCCTAATATATTTTTTAATTCTTCAGTGTATAATAAATCTGACTTCAAAATGAATTAACTTAAATATTTTTACATTTCAGCCCAAAAGGTATTACAACTTGCTTTAAACTTTGTACAATGCAAATGGTTGAAAACACAAAGAAGCCTAACTTTCTGCATAGTCAGTTATTTGGTACTGAAACTCTACTACCTTCTAAGAAAAAAACTAAAATTCAATTTGCAATGCATATGTGTGCTATAATTATACTCAAAGCTTTTTGTTATGCATTGTTAAAAGATTTAGACAGTTTAAAGCGTTGCAAAAGCCACAGTTTAGAAGTAGCAGCAACAGTTGAAATCCCAATATTCTTGCTGATATTCTTGCTGATGCTATTGCTACTGCAGCATTGCTTCTACTATCTCTATAGCTACTGCTGCTGCTTTGGGCTCTATTCTGATCTATTAGGCCAGTAGACAAATCAGCTGCTGTATCAACCAATCAGAGAAGCAGCCATGATGAGGTCTGTTGGTGAAGTGAGGCATGTGAGGCATTCCACATTTTGAAGATGCACTTTGGTGACATGCATGTATAAAAAAAAATCCTTCAAAATTTTGTAATGTAAGACATTTTTCATCCAAGTGTATACTATAGCTCATTAAGCAAATTATGATGAATGGTCCCAATATAATGCTTCCACCACCCCCTAACACATTGCTTGTGAATGATTTATATAACCAGGTTGACAAGCAAAATGTGGAGACACACATCAAGTGGAATTTACAGGCTAAATTCCATGAACTGATGCTGGCTCAAATTCCACTTGTGCTTTAGTTAGGCAAGCCTACAAAGTAGGAGTAGGGAAAATGTTAGAGTCGGATAACATCTCTGTTATCTTTCTTGTTTTGTCCTAAAAACTCTTGGGAGAGCAACAACCAGTATCTCACTAAAGAGTTTTGAATTTTGTAAATAAATGATAAGAAGTTTAGTCCTGCCTTAGGTGACTTTGGGCCAGTCACTCACTCTCAGCCCAAATAGGAGGAAGAAAGAATATTTAAATACGTAAGTTCTCTGCCTTAAGTTAAAAATAATAAAAGTGGGATAATTTTTTTAAGTAACCCAGAAAGGTTTCAGCATGATCAATTATATACTGTATAATGGATAGCAATTTCCCTTATAACATCACTTAAGTCTATATATTCTGTTTAGAGTCAGGTGACACAAAAATAAAAATATTTTATTGTTAAATTATTATATGAAAAGAAAAAAGATATTGAATGTATAAGATGGAGTGGCCGTGGATAGTTGGATTGGACTCCCTGGAGATAATAATCTTTCATCTCTGGCACTGGGTGTGGTTGCACTGCTCCAGATAGACCTGGTACATGATCAGAGTGTCCTTCTGCACTTGCAGTTGCTTCTGGAAGATAGATAAATCTTTATTACGGTCAAAGACCAGCAATAGCTTCTGGAAGAGCAAGAGGCGATCGTGGGTAGGAGGGCCTTTGCACACCTTCAGGTGGTTCGCCAGTTGCACCCATACCTGGACCTGGAAGCTCCATTCACAGTAACTTATGCCCTTGTAATCTCCAGGTTAGGCTACTGTTATATGTTTTACATAAACTGAGACCCATGAAATCCATTCAAAAGCTCCAACTGGTACAGAATGCAGCTAAATGAGTAGTAAATGGTGCTAGATATACCGCACATATAACACCACTTCTGTGTGCGCTGCATTGGTAACTAGTGTGTTTCTAGGTGCAATTCAGAGGTGGATTGTTCCCAGTTCGGCCCAGATTGAGCGAACCAGTAGTGGCGATAGCATGAGGCTCTGCCCAGAAGTTTCTGTGCATGAACAGAAGCACGCACTTGCATGAGCAAACCAGTAGTAAAAAAAATAAATAGAAACCCACCATTAGTGCAATTCACAATGCTGATGGTTACCTTTAAATCCCCACATGGCTTGGGATCAGGGTACCTGAGGGATCACCTTTTTCCAAGAGTCTCTACCATCCAACTAGTTTGAGCAGAATGAGTATGTTACAGATCCCACCAGCCAAAAAGTGTCAGCTAGAAGATAAGCTTTTTCCACAATGGCCTTTCTGGTCTATGGAACTTCCTCCCTTTAGAGATCAAATGGTCCCAACCTTATTAGCCTTTTATAAGACTATAAAATAAAATCTTTGCTATGTTCACAAGCCTGAGGTACCCAATAGGTCAAGGGCTGCATTTCTTGGCTGTATTGCCAAGTATCCTGTTCCTCTGTATAATTAATCTGGATGTTTTTGGTATTTTTATTATGTTAAAATGTTCTGGTATTTTTAAATGTAATATTTTTAATTGTAAGTTGCTCGAAGTCATTGACTGAGATGATTGGCTATAGATATCAAATAAATAAACAAACAAACAAGGAGGGAAGGAAGAAAAGACTTCTTAATCCTTTTGGAGTAGGAATGTATGCTGCAGAGCTACAGCGCCTACTGAAATGAATAGAAAGACAAATATAGAATTCCTGTATCAAAACATACATTCTCCCAAGGAAGAAAATGACTGATTTAATGGTATTCTGGGATAGCGTTGCTCTACAAAATAAGCATCTGATTCCTTAAAGTCCAAAATATTTTACAAATTACACATTTGTATTTTTGTCTATGTAATACATGTTGATCACTATAGGGAAGACGTTGACCATGGGAAAAAATGATGAAATGCATTGTTCTGCAGTTCAGGAACAGACAAGCAAATCATGAGAGCCATTACTAATATACAAAACACATCCTGTGCCTTTCCCTCTTCCCTCCCAAAAACCCTCTACAAAGCTTTAACGCTACAATGCCTTATTTATTGTATCTGAATGTGTGGTAATAGTGTGCAAAAAGAAAAGAAAAGAAAAGAAAAGAGAAAAGCCTCTTAATGTTTGGTGTTTTCTTTTAAACAAAATGAGACAACATAACTAGGTTATCCTCATGACAACTAGCTCCTTTGTCTAATTTCCATTTCTTTCTGTGGCAGCTAAAACACCTTGAAATTATCTTCTCCCGCGTAGAAGAATGATTTTCCCCTTGCTCTGACTGTCAGAGTGATTAGAATTTTAATTAGTAAAGTGGAGAGAGCGTCAAGGGAGGAAAATCACTTGGGGGAGAAAAAAAAGGCACATGAAAGAACCACAGTTGCGGGGGAGACAAAGAAACATTTTAGAACTGTCTCCCAGCAGGACTGTTTCATCAGCAATTCAAGCACAGCATTAAATTCCATATGGTGGTAACACATTACTGGCCTTCTGCTCCCCACCCCCTCTGACAGCATGTGTCTGCCAGGACATTAGAAAACATTCCTATCGGTTGTTACCCTTAGTAAACCAAGGTTGTTGGTAGTTGTTGGTCTTGTTTTTGTTTTGCTACGTTTCTAAAACCCTCAGACTACAAAAGCCGATGATATCTGTTGCAGTCCTTTTGATCTCCACCCTGAGACTAGGAATGATAAAAAAAGGAAGTCTTGTGGACAGTCAATAAAAATCGGAGCTACTGTTTCCTTTGTCAGTGTGACTTGAAAATATATATGTCTTAGGGTGCCTGTTTGCCCAAGGGTGCTCCCAAAAGGGAGACATAATTAAAAGTAAACACAAAAGAGTTTGTAATAAAATATGCAAATGCTAATGGATATGTGTATGTGTTATCTTCTTATACATAATTACCGCAGTTTAAATACAGAAATCAAACATTGAAAATATAGTTTTTGTTGAGTCCTCGTGGCTGAATTCAAATCTAACTGCCGCCGCGTCTGATTGGCTAAGACGCGGCCGGCTTAGAATAGTGGATTCAGCTGCCTGGCTTCCGGCCAGGAAAGT
>JAPKID020000960.1:0-15962 GCA_026931265.2 Tropidonophis doriae | reverse complement strand
TAACTGTCAGGAAATTTCTCCTTAGTTCTAAGTTGCTTCTCTCCTTGATTAGTTTCCACCCTTTGCTTCTTGTCCTGCCTCCAGGTGCCTTGGAGAATAGTTTGACTCCCTTTTCTTTGTGGCACCCCTGAGATATCGGAACACTGCTATTGTGTGAGCAGGGCATCATCTGCATTAAGAATACATCAACATATCTCCAACCTCACAGGCAATCCTTATATATTTATCCATAAAGTTGATAAACAACCAAGGTGTCAAAACCCTGTAGTAACAAATCATACCGGAGGCCTGATTAGTTAGATTTATTACAAAACAAGCTAAGGTGACACCACAAGAATTGCAACCAGTACATCTTCTTTCAAGCATAACTTTATAGTTATGTCACTGTCAGTTCCAGACCATGGAATCAGCTCAGCAAGAAGGCTAAAACTACTTTTATTGAGATTGGCTATAATAGCAGTTCTTACAAGTCTGATTGTATTGAATCTCCTCCCATCTCTTCATCCAACACTGGGAGTGGGGATGGGAGGGGATAAAATAGAAAGCCACCTATGGCTGCCTTGCACCGTATTTATACAATGTATTAGACCTTTTATTAGGTATAGAATGCATTATCACACAAAGGAACATTGCACATGTCTTGCTCTCTGTTCCATGTGGAAACATTCAACAAACATTTCATTCATTCTTCCACATACTTCATTTCTATCACATACTGCTCATGCTGCATTCAAAAGACATCTTTCCATTTCATCTTCATGCAGAATATTCCAATATTCAGACCTATGCAGTTTATCATAGGTTTTCTCCAAATCAAGAAACTTCATTAATGTCTCACATTTTTTTTCTATTATTCATTCTCCATAGACAAATGTGCTATTATGAGGAAAGGATTTTTGTTTTGAGGGGTTTTCTTTGGTGCCTTCAAGTTAGTTTTTGATTCCTGAAGACTTCCCACACTAATCCTTGCAATTTTATTGGTAAGGTTTTTCAAATGTTGATTGCCATTGTATCCTTCCTAGGCTGGAGAGTGAGTGAATTGCTCAAGGTGATCTTGCTGGCTTTCGGCCTAAAGCATGGCTAGAATTTAGTCTCCTAGTTTCTAGCCTGCTAACTTAACCATTACAGGACTAGGAACATTCCCCCCACCCAAAAGACTACAATTTCCAGATTGCACTGAACATTCTAAACTAAACCAAACAAACTTAATTGTGGTTTAGAGCAGGGGTGAAATCAACTTACCTTTGCTACTGCTTCAGTAGCAATGTGAGTGCACGCCAGTGGTGGGTTCCTGACAGTTCTAACCTCTTCTATAGAAGAGGTTCCATAAATCTACAGTGCTCTTTAGAACTGGTTCCACAGCTTCTTCGCCCCGCCCGTCCAACATCATCAAGATGAACAGCGAGAGGAGGAATTCTGGGAATTGAACTCAAGTCTTAAAGCTGTCAAGTTTGAACAGCCCTGGTTTTTTTTTCTAAAGGGTTAGGGGTGCAAGGGTCTTGTAACTTGACAGCTTTAAGACTTGCGTGCTTCAAATGCCAAAGTTTCTGATTCAACATTTTGGTTGCTAAGCAAGAGTATTGTTAAGTGAGTTTCACCACATTTTACAAGTTGGCCACACCTACCCAGTCACATGACTGCCAAGCCACTCCCACCCAGTCACATGGCTGGCAAGCCACTCCCACCTGGACACATGACCAGCAAGCCATTCCCACAAAGCAGGCCACACCTACAGAAGAGGTTCTAAAAAGTTTTGAAACCCAGCACTGGTACACGCATGTGCAGAGCATCAAAAACGGAAGTGGTGACGTCCGGGTGGGTGGGAGGAGCCTGCTACCTAACACACCTGCAAAGATAAGTGAACAGCAAGGTGGGGGATCCACTTTGCTACGCAACTTAGATTAGCTAGAAAGCAGGACATTCTGCTTTCTAGCTAAGATAAATCGTGTGTCACAGCTCATCATCGGAAATACTGGTTCACCTGAACTGGTAGCATTTTTTTTTATACTACTGGTCTAGGTGACCAAACCTGTTTTGAATATCTTCTCAAAGGTCATAATGCTAAAATTAGTAAATTCAATATCAGTGCCATTTTGAATTTAAATACTGTCTTGTATATTGAAAAGAAATTACTCCTAGAACCATCTGAACCATTCAAAAGCTAGGATTATTTTTAGTAATTAAAAGTTACTAGAGAAAATTGCCAGTGAAAATGCCTTTATAAAATCTGGCAGAACTCATGAGTAATTCATTTCTCACATTTCTTCATATGCCTCAGCCTTACCATTGTTAACCAGAATAAAGTTTGATTTGCATAATGATAAAGTAACTGTTTAGAAGTTAAAAAAAAGTGATCATCAATATGAATAATCCAAGGTTTTTTTAAATCAGAACTGTCTCTTTTTGATCTTGCATGTACTTAGGGAAAGAGGAAGTGAGGGAAATTAAAAAGAATGTTTCTTTTAATCTTCACCATTTTATCCTACTGAGTTAATCACATGTGACAATGATTCCAGCCTATTTCAGAACCTGTTAAGAATTCTGTCCAGCTGAAATACACTGTTTCAACTATTGCAGGAGGCAGATATGTATTAGAGAGACACCACCTTCCTTCATGTCAAAATAGACTTCAGCTGTATATATGTATATGGAAGTGTGTTCTTATAGGGAGAGCTGTGATCTTGAAGCCCTAAACTGTTTCTCTTATTGAGTTTAATATTTCTTTTTAAAAAATATGGATCTTTGGACTACACCTCAACTGTAATAGTAGTTCATCAAAAAGAGAATTGTTGTCCCATATGGAATCCAATAATCCTTATGTAGAAGTAGCAGTTCAAAAGGCTTCGGTCTTCATATACATACACACACACACACACACACACACACACACACACACGTCACAACCCCCTGTTAGGCCCCAATTAAGGGAGGAGACATACTGTTTTCTCTTCTGCCTTTTGGCTCATCAACAGAGACCATCTAGACAGAAAGTTCTGTTGTGTAATTTTTTTTATATGTGTGTTACATTTTTGAGCTGACCAATCCCTGATTTTTTTATTGATCAGCTCAAAAACGTAACACACACACACACACATACACAAACACACACATCTATACTAGTCTCCCTGATTTATTTATTGATCAGCTCATAAAACTAACACACATATTTAAAAAATCACACAACGGAACTTATGGCTTTCTGTCTAGATGAGCTGAAAGGCAGAAAAGGAAACAGTATGTCTCCTCCCTTAATTGGGGTCCTAACAGGGTGTTGTGGAATAATTATAGATACTAATCCTCCTGTCTCAGCTGATGCAATTGGGAGAGCCAACTAACACACACACACAAACACCACATATATATATACCACATATATATATATTGTTGGCCTAACATTAATCTCAAATTCATTTCAAATAAACCTTTTCACTCTTTGATTATAGCATGCTTCAGAAGGCATAGTGCGTTTTGATGTTCGGGCAACACTGAAATACGAAGATATTGTGCCTTGCATAAATCTCAAATGCTGGGTTCAAACACTAAGGTACGATAAGAAATTTAGATTCAAATAAGTGTAATTCATAGTGAAATTAATAACGTACTGTATTTAGTAAGATTAAACAACTTTCTGTCACTGAATATAAATGTAATAAATTTAATATTTGTGAAAGATTTACTTTAAGTATGTAGTCATTGGATGTCTGTTGAATGTTTAAATAAAGATTTAATTAATGATTTAATGATAATGTTTAATGGTTTAATTAAATACTGAAAATGGAATTACAGCTTGCCATCAAGACAGCTAATTTATATCTGAGGCAGATTGCTTTGGTCATAACATTTTTGAAATAATCAAAAGAGCCTGGTTCATGTTTAAGATGAGAAGTTCTGTCCCTGAGACAGTTAGAATTTGAAATATTTTGCCCTGTAAGTCTGGGTTCTGTGTTATTATCTGAACTTCCCAGAGTTGCCGCAAACTGCAAGATGGGTGACATATAAATTTAATCAAATCAAATAAAAATAAATTAAAAAGTTAGATTGTTAAATTTTGTTTAATATAATTAAGCATACGCATACATTAAGTTAGTAAGTGTACCTGTGTATATGTACAAGTTTTAAAAATAAATTGTACAAGAAGCAATTGATGGAAACTAATCAAAGAGAGAACCAAATCTAAAGGGAAATTTCCTCACAGAAACAATCAGTGGAATGACTTGCCTCAAGAAGTTGTAGGTGCTTCAACACTGGAGATTTTTAAAGAGAGATCGGACAACCATTTGTCTGAAACGGTATATGATTTCCTGCTTGAGCAACGGTTGGGACCGGAATACCTCCAAAGTCCCTTCCAACTCTGCTATTCTGTTATTCTTTAAGATCTTACCCTCATTTTTCTCCTAATGCGTATTGTTGAATTGCAGACCAGTGAGTGCTAAAATAAAGCCTTTAGGATCCCGAGATGTATTGCCAAATAATCGACAATTGTATGAGATGATTTTGACATACAATTTTCATCAAGTAAGTCTGAGTTATTTAACTGGATCTAACTCAATAAAATGATTTTTTTATGGAATATTGTAATACACACACGCACTTGGTGACCATATCAATTTATTTAATAAACAAATGTAATAATAAATTATGAGCCATCTGGGGTCATTTAGAGGGCAAGTGAGTTTAATAAATTATCATTGTCAGTATCAATAATAATATCATTTAATATTGTTTTTAATGCCTTTATCATTTTATTTTTCTTTAGCCCAAAAGTGGAGAAGTAACTCCAAGTTGTCCCTTGCTCTGTGAACTCTTATATGAATCAGAATTTGATAGTCAATTGTGGATTGTTTTTGACCAGAATAAAAAACTAATGGGATCAGGTGATGCTTATCCTAACCAGGTACACCAATATGTTTGAAGTCTTTTTTTGTTTTATATGATTCCATAGTCCTTTTAGGTTTAAGATGTAGTGCTTGCCATGTTTATGCAAATAAATATGAAATAATTAGGTATTTTTTCATTCTCAAGTTGAATTTCCAAGTTTTCATTCTCAAGTTGGACAGGATTGACACATCCTTGAAAAATTAAGAATCTGCTTGAAATATATGAAGTCTTCTATTGTTTGGGCACAAATGCTTACCTAGCATCTGCTAATGCATAGACTGATAACATCCTGTGGAATGGTATAAGGATAGAACAAGTCACAACTTAGGTTATGAGTGATAGAAATATAATTTCTATAAAACCACAATCCCATGTTAGGCTGTTCTGCAAATGGATAGGGTAGTATTCCATCCATTAATAACAGTCAAGCTCTTCCACAATTCTAAAAGGTTGCTCATTCAAATAAATGAACAAAATTATTTATTAGCAAGACTCTTAACTAATTAGTCTACAAAGCATTAAACTTCAAGATTTTATGTATTAACCTTGCTCATCCAGTATGAACCATTTTCTCCTAAAGCAAATACTATTAAACAGATGAAATAAGAATATCTTGGCCCAGCATTTGCCATTAAATTGAAACACTCAGAAGCCTTCTGATGGACTTGGGCATGGAGGATGGTTCTAGATCAGTTGTAACTTCAGAGATTAATAGTATTGAGGCAACTTCTAGAATTGCAAAGCCAGAAGGGCAAAGATCTGCAAAAAAATCATATCTCCAACTGGAATGCCTAATAGATTTTAGTTCCTTTTACAGGTAGAAAGAACCTTTTGCGTTTATGTAAGGAATGTTCAAGATCCAGTTAAGTCAAATTTAAATAGGTTATACAGCATATAAATTTACCTTTTATAAATAATATGCAATAGGAAATAGGCATCATAAAATTTGATACTATAATTCAAGTACATAAATTAATATTCAAACCTAAACATATATTTATGTTCATGCTGGCAAATCTGTAAATTAAATTAATGAAGGCTTGGTAAAGGTCTCCCCTCTAATATTAGAAAAAGAATTTAGAATTTAAGACTGGAAATACCATTTACCTTATGATTGGAAGGGATTTAGTAATTTTTCTTGTTAGATTTTTTTCCCCCAAATAATTTAGTAACAGATCCCTCTCTAGGCCTCCAACATGTAACAAATGTCCAGGTTTAAGTTTTGCATACTTAGCAGTAACATGCTTTGTAAAAATATGCTACTTCGATTAGAAAGGAATAGCCTATAGTCGAACTGAAGGAAATTTTATTATGTGTTAATCTTCTTCATCAAATGCATATGAGACTCTAGGTACTAAAGAATTGCTCTTTTCCCTAGTATTCCCTGAAACTGGAGAAAGGAGATTATACCGTGCGACTACAGATCCGTCATGAGCATTGCAGTGAACTGGATCGCATCAAAGACCTTCCATTTATTGTCTCCCACAGACTGTCTAATGCACTGAGTTTAGATATATATGATACTCACAGTCAGGCTCTCTTAGGGAAGAAGAAAGCAAACAGTATATCTCTGCCCCCAAATCGCACACTGCCATACTTTGTTACTTCTTTGCCAGATGACAAGTAAGTTATGTCCCTTTTGTGTCACATAGCATGCAACACTTTGATTAGTAACTCTTCTGAACTTTCAAATTTGGGAAATTAAAAAAAAAAATAGTACTGCCTATTTATTTCTATCCTGTGCCTCTGCTGAAATCTAGGTACCTTTCCTCTCCAGTGCCCATGTGTCCATATTTTTTTAAAAATCGATCGTTCTTTAATGTATTAAATCTAGAGCAGTCACTTTTTGCTAATAGTTAGAATTTGTTGCCAAAGGAGGCCTTCCACTGAGGATCTGTGACAGGCCTGTCAAACTGGCAGTCCGCAGGCCAGATGTGTCACATGTAGGCCATGCTCCACAAAGGCAAAAAAAATCGCAATACGTCACAATATGTCACGTGGTGCAATTGAGTTTGACAGCCTTGGTCTGTGACAATTTACTGTGGCCAACTCGCCATGGACAACTCGCCCCAGCCAGCTTGCTGTGGCCAACTTGCTGCGGGACAAGTGTTGCATTAATATCAAAAAAATGGTGGGATAGAATCAATAAAGAAAGGATGCAAAAGGAGGATCGGAATGCAATGTGAATGACAAGAATTTAAATATTTTTTAATTTATTTTAAATAATTAAATGGGTTTGTCCCACTGCAAGTTGGCCATGACAAGCTGGTCCAGAGCAAGTTGGCCTTGGTATTGACCTTGGTGAGTTGGCCCCAACAAGTTGGCCATCGGAAGTTATCCCTTTTTGTTCCACTGAAGTTACTGGAATGAGCAGAGCTGGGGATTTTTTAAAATCTTTCGGGTGGGATCAAGGATATAAATAGGTAGCTTCCAGAGTCCACCTATTCCCATCCTCAACCTTAGCCCCCTTCACCCCCATGTATTGGGCTTGGCATTGTATTGCTGAAATTAAGTTCAGTTTGCAGTTGAATTAAATGTTTTTTTTCAATGGGGAGGTACAAAAATGAGAATGTGAGCATGAATTTAAAGTATTTCGCTTGTTCGTTTGTTAGAGTACCTAAAGGAGCAGGTCCTGGATGCTATCTTACAGGATCATTGACGCTTTCAAAGGCAGAACTTGTAAAGAAAGTGGTGAGTAAAACAAAAGCCTAAACTCAAAATGGTTTTGTGTTGTTTTTTAAAAAAGGTAATTGAAATTGACAAACTTGTGTGAAAATGATTTTGAACAGAGTAATCCAGATTTTTTGAACTTTTTTCCCCCTGAAGTCTCTTAAAAAGAGTCAAATACTAAATGCCATTTTCTTTTGCTATTTTTACAGCAACTTCCAACACCTTGTTACAGATTGTATGTTAACATGTTACATTGCCTTTAATAATTTCTGTAATATTATTTTCTCCAGCTGCATACCTTGGGGCTCCACTTAAATCTAAAAAATATAGTGTTAGTTGTTCAGGTTATATTATAATAGTTGCTGTCTAGCATCCATTTGCTGACTAGGAATTATTTCCTTATTTTAGGCCAAGCTTTTGTTGATGATACACTTCATAAGGTTTCATTTTGCTATCAGCAGAAGTAGCCTGCAGCAGTGCGTTCTAACTACTGCGCCACCATAGCTCTATAAAGCTATAGTCCTATTGTACTAAATAAAAGATACAAGTATTTGTTACCAAGTAAATGTTTGTTTACCAATAGTGCATCTTCAAAGTAATGCCTTTGTTATTCAGTACACACATATACATATTTATTTCATATTAAATGTCATAGAGTCAAACTAAATGTATCTTCCACACTAAAGGGAATATGTCTGATCAGTGAGTTTCCATAACAATTTGGCTTAATGTAATTGATAAGTTTTAGAAATTGATTTTACCAGTTTACCAATTGAGGTATTAATAATTCATCCTAAAAAGTGTCCACCATTCATATATTGGTTATTTTCCATCTGAAAATATTTTTAATCTAGGTTTGTGGCACTATAAGTAAATTAAATAATTGTATTTAAAATCGTAACTCTTTATCAATTAGTCCATTGAGCCCATTCGATTTGGCAAAATAAGTGGTAACTATATAGATACCGAAGAAAGATTTTAGCAGTGGTTAAAATAATTATGTTTTTCCCCCTGCTCTGCCCCTTGGAGGGAGGTAATGTTATTCTTAGAATACTGCATTCCTGATGTTTCTTCTGCCTGCTTATTATAGAAGAGATTATTATTATTAATTTAGTTAGATAATTTTTCCATGCCTCTTAGTTTCGTCTTGCTTTAAATATTTCACAAACCATAGACGATTTTGGTGCAGTGCAGCTAAGATGAAAACATGTCAGAGCCTAGCATATTTTTTTTTAATATAGGAGACCATCTCTAGCATGCTTCTGTTCAAAAATTAATTACTGACCATTTAAAACATAGTTTCCAGATTATACTAAATCCAATATATTTATATATGATTAATATTATTTGTTAAAACCAAGTAAAATTTCTATATAATTTTTGCTTTTCATGTGAAAGAAATAGGGTAATTTCACTAATATAACAGCAGTGTTGTGTATAGTAGATCTAGAACAATGGCCCTCAACCTTTTGAGCACTAGGGACCAGTTCCCTGAAGGAGGTTTTTCCGCGGACCAGAGGGGGGTGCAGTTTGGCATGCTATCTGCATCCCACAAGTGGGCCCTCGCTTGTTTGCGTGGCTCAGTTTCTGCCATGCCACAGCCCATTGCCAGTCCACAGACAGGGGATTGGGGACCCCTGAAAATTAATTGTAGTATTGAACTATAAACAAGTCAGAGTATATATAGGGAAAAAACTAAAATTGGCTTGAATGATTGATTGACTTCTTCAAAGTCCTATGGTAGAGTTTTTAATGTTTCTCTTTCCATAAGACTTACCCCAATGTTGTATTACCTCTAAATTCAAGGAAAATGTAAACATTAGTTTCGTTCTCTATTGTTGGGTTTCCAAATATTGGGATTTATTTAAATCAAGATTTAAATCAAATCCTTAAATAGCATAACATTTGTGCTTTATGTTTTTTAAAGCTAAAATATTGGGCTTTAGAAGTATGTTTTAAAGAGAAAAAGACATTTAGTGTTCTTCAGTAGTGAATAAAAACTTGATAGGTAGTGTCTCCATTCTATAAGAGTTTTGTGGATATTTTCTTACAGTATGTTGTTCTAACTCCCAGGGGCAGTCTTCAGCAAAGCGGCAAGGAAAGGTTAAAAAGGTACTGAATGCCAGTTTTTGAAAGATGTATTTAAGTATTTTTGCCTATCACTTAAAGCAATATACTTAGTTATTTCTACCTTTGGTTACCTTTTATGCAGCTTAATTATTCATATCTTTGAACAGTAAAATAGAATCAGAATAGCAGATTATTAGTTTACCATGATAGTAATGATATTCTGTGATGGAAGCATTTAATATTATTACACCAGTATCTTACCCTACAAAATGATTTTTTTTTTTAAAAAATTACGCATAGCTCTTACATACAATTGCCATATGAAAACCACAGATTGTAAGATTGGGCAGGGTAAGGAATATTAGTACAGTACCATGGTGAGAGAATTCTCTTTACTTGCCAGCGGTTTCCTCCTCCAATGGGTACAACCTCATTAGAAACAACTAGTGCCCATGAAACTATTTGTATCAGAGGCCCTTGTAGCAAAGAGGGAAGTTTTGTTTATTTTGGGATTCTTAATAGTGTAGTATTAAAGGTTGAGATGATTAAAAGATTGAAAAATCAATATTATACCACTCTAGCCAAATGGTGACTGCTCTAACCTGTTCTGACTCAGCTCCCCAAACACGACAAATCCTCTGCAGCAGGGGTCTCCAACCTTGGCAACTTTAAGTCTGGAGCTTTGCTGGCTGGAGAAGTCTGGGAGCTGAAGTCCTTCAGACTTAAAGTTGCAAATGTTGGAGACCCCTGCTCTACAGTGAACTCAAAAGATTCCTTTATTAGGAATGCCGGCAGCTCCAGTAAAAATTTTCTCTCTCAGGCTAACAGGTCCCGCCGGTCGGAAAATGAATAATTGTCTGCCAATTCTATTCATCTTTGCCCCCCTGCCTTTTATCCCCAGAACTAGGGTGGGGCTAACAGCGGTGGCTCTTCCTTCCCATGGATGAGCCCATAGACTTCCACTGCTCTCCTCTCCCATTTGCGCATCCACGCATCAGGCACTGGACCTAGCAGTTCCTCCTGTTCCTCATCAGCCACTTCAAGACCTGGGGGCTGTGGCCTCTCCAGCTGAGGGCTGAGTGCCGGCCCAGGCTCCACCTCTCTCTTTCTCTCTCTGGAAGCTCCATTCCCTCTTCCACCTTTGAGCTCTGAGGTTCCCTGGATGCTGACCTTGACTCCCATGCTTCCTCCTCTGATTAGGCTGCTGGAGGGGTCAGTGGACAACAGGCCAAAACATAACCATTGAAGTTGTACGTGGTTTAGGACAGAATTTATTGGAGATTGATTTTAAAAGCTTTGAAATTAGTCACTATCTCAAATAACAGAAACATTACACCACCTCGCCTTGCATCTGAGAAATGATGCTGCATTTCTCAGATACTGTCTGCATTTTCCCTTCACATACCCACCTTCTTTGTCCTAGGAATGGGGTAGGATGTATAATCAGCAGGATTCAGCACCACCTTGGCAGAATGGGTTGCCATTCTTTGACATACAATTTTAAGTGTTTGTTTCCTATAATAATTGACAGTCATCTGCTGAGTCAAATTTAAATTGCTGGTCTAAGCCAGATGCAGTGTAAGTTTGTGAAAGAAGAATCTAGAGCATTAATGATATCTCGTATATGCGAATATTCCTGCCATAATATATGTTCTTATATTTATGTAGCTTACTTAGTTTATCTACATGTTTTATGGATGGAATTATGGAGATTGAAGGATTCCTGTAGGAAAACAATATTTTATTTACATGTTTTCCTTGGTTGAGACAGCTCCGTACTAAAATAACTGGGTGGGGTTTTTTCCTGTAATAGTTAATAAAACATTATTTGTTTACTTAGCACTTTTTGTTAAAATGTTTGCGTATCAGGCAGGCCTGATAAAGGAATTCTGATATAATGACTTGTACTTTAGTCATTTTTCTTTGACTAATATAGAGTCCAGTCCAACTGGAACTGGAAGGAACTAAAACACTAATGGGAAAGAAAGAATTCATAGAGATGCCTTAATGTCCATAAAGCATTTAATAATACATCCCCATTCAGCCTTTTTATGTTTTAGAAGCTGACCCAATTTTGCTACTAACGTCTTTGGTTTGTTATAGATACACCGATTACTGAAAGTATTATTAAAACTGTATCTTTGGAAACCACTATTAGACTTTTTTTACAACTTCTCAAAATGATTAAGTGGCTTAAAAAGCAAAATGTGAAAGACTTTGGGGGAAATTTGGCTACTATTTCATTCATGGGTCAGATAGCTAGTGTTACAATATAATGATGAATTATAATTTACCTTTAATTAATACTTTGTTGGGATATATCAAT
Source organism: Tropidonophis doriae (assembly GCA_026931265.2). Taxonomy (NCBI): domain Eukaryota; kingdom Metazoa; phylum Chordata; class Lepidosauria; order Squamata; family Natricidae; genus Tropidonophis; species Tropidonophis doriae. The sequence goes on along the minus strand of JAPKID020000960.1, from coordinate 4,018 downwards.
TATATAGATCAGGGGTCCTCAATTTTCAGTTCATTGACCCTCTCAAGAAGTTTCAGATTGTTACCAATCCCCAAACATTTATTACATAAAATATACACTACTTTAATAGTAGTAAATAATAACAATATCAACCACTTGAATAGTTCCAAGAAAACGAGTCAATATTGACCGCTTTGGATAACACTGATATAGATTTGCTATAGTAATATAAGAAATCAGCCTCATGGGAACAATATGTGTGCATTTTGATTTTCTTCCACAGTTGACTTTATAAGGTCATTTGTGAACAACCTTATAAATAAGGGTATTTTTATATATTATACATTTGTATAATGTATGTTTGTGTGTTACACGTTTTTGTTACTGTAAAGCACATTAAATACAATTACCAACTCTGGGATAAATCAGTATTCAAACAATTGAAGCTATGATATACTATCTTTGCTTTTTCTGAAGACAGTAGCCATATTTTCTTGTTGAGTCAAATGAGATGGGAGGAGACTAAGAGAGTAGATATACAGGCAGGTGTCTTAAATATATTTTGATTTATTAAATGAAGATACTCGCCAAAAGCTGCCACTGACTCTTTCATAACATTGTTAGTTCTTTATTGGTGTGGGTATTATTTAAGGTGAATCACCTCTTCATTATATTAGATAACACTGACTGCATGACATTGTTTTTCAAGATTATAGGAAACTTTTCCAAATGTTCCTCTTCTACTGGATTTCAGTTTTTTAGGTTTTTCTCAAGTAATTCTACTTTTATTTCAAAAACTCTTTAAAGGTTTGCTCTTTTTTTTTCTCTCTCTCTCTCACCTTTTCTGTTTGTTCTTTTTAATGTCACCATCTTTTTGAAAAAATCTTCCAAGAAGACACAGAAATTCAGAATTGTAGGACAAAAGGCAGCAAGTATCTTTTGTTGCCAAAGTAGAGATAAAATGAAAATGAATGACAAATATAAATATATTTATTTATTTTTCCATGGCAAGTTGGCCGTGGCGAATTGTCCCACTCTGTCCCAAACTATGTTATGTTATCTTATGTTTTAACCATAACCTTGCAAATTAATATTATGTGTTTTTAAAGACTTTGTATATTCTCATTTTCATATGCCACCATGATGTCCACAGATTTACCGAGACGTGTAAATTGTAATGTGTAATATAAAGTAGTACATAGGGCAACAGAGAAATAGTTGCAGCATTTTTAAAAAGGTTTTATTAAATACTGAGATTTCTAGGACTTTAAAAGATGTGATTCTATGCTTCCAAAAACCAGATACTGGTCAAACATTTCCATAAGTATTTGTTGGATGGTTGGCTGATTTTAAATAAGACGTACTTTTCAATCATTCCAATTTAACTTGTAAAAAAATTAATACATTCGTTTTATTCTGTGATTGATATTTTTTTAAATAAAAGAATAGTTTAGAACTATGATGACTATTACTTGAATATTTAAGTATGTTTTACCATATTATGACTTTATCCTAATACCTTTTGAATAATAAAATACCCGAATTGAAATTCTGTATTAAACATTGAACAATAATGCATAATTTCCTCAGAAACCACAGTAATATATTATTAGCCATGAGGCCATATCCTAATATAAAATACAAGGCAATAATAAGACTATATGTCTTATTAGAATGCTAGCAATAACCTTTAGATCAGGAGTCTCCAACCGTGGCAACTTTAAGACTTGAGGACTTCAACTCCCAGAAACCTGCCTGAGGAATTCTGGGAGCTGAAGTCCACAAGTCTTAAAGTTGCCTGCTTTAGATTGGTTTAGACTTTACAATATGTACTCTTATCATCTGAGGAAAAAAGTCTCATGGTTAATGATACCAATTAATTAATTTATTTTTCAATAGTCTGCTGCATTTTTCCACAAAAGAAGATATAGGTTATGTGACATTAAATTTGTGAAGGCCAATCAGTTTGCTGAGGTGCAATTCATGGGAAATATTTCTGGAATGATTAAAAATTTGAAATTCATGGGAGATAATTTGAATTATTCTTTGGACCAAATCTGTTCTAGTCCTCTGAGGCTTCAAAAGGTTCTGAATGACCGTATACATTCTTCTCAGTTTTTATAATGTATATTTTGTGAGAAATAAAATATAAATACTTATTTTGACCATATTGCTCTGTTTTTTACTCTAGGATATAATTTCAGTTCATTATCATTTGATCCCATCTCCAATAAAAAGTAAGAATGGAAGCAAGGATAAAGAGAAGGATTCAGAAAAAGATATAAACAATGAATTTGCAGAAGCTTTAAGAGATTTAAAGATACAGTGGATGACAAAGTATGTTTAATATCTTTATTGCCATATCATGTCCTTGGAAGAACTGAAGCATTGATGCAAATTGTGTTTCTTTTCCACCATGCCTTCATTAAAGACCACTAGAGTTAACATTTTCATTAATACATTTATTTTTAGGTTTGATACCAGTGAGATATACAACGAACTGAAAGAGACCTTCCCTAACCATCTCCCCTTATATGTTGCAAGACTTCATCAACTGGATTGTGAAAAGGTGCGACCCATTTTCTTTTTTAAAAGATCTTCCATCTCTAAGCCCTGAATAGACAAATGGTTCCTAATTCAGTGCTCTAAATCAAAGTTATTAACTGAACATCTTTAAACTTCCAGAATTAATTCCATTTATTATATCAGTGAATATTTTGTGGAGATTACTGATAATTTTTCGTCTCTTAGAATCATTTCAGAAGAACATTTGATTTATCTTTGAATTGGACCTCAAGCTTAAAAACAATAGCAGCAGCCACAAGCTTATTTATTAAATCTTCCAAACACATAATCAAAACCAGAAAAAACAGTATTGGTTTGATATGATTGTGAATAAATAAATTAGACATGTTATGTTATGTTATTTTTCAATATATTTATTTGGTATCATTTTAATAACTCCAAAAAGACCCAGTTTCTCTATTTTTTTTTATAAATTCAACCTAGAATTCCATGCAATAAAAAAAAAAGATAAAATGCAGATTTGAAAACCATCATATTCAATGTTACTTTACTATAATATCGTAAGCAAGCAATTTACTATCCGGAAACATGTTTCGGTAATAGAATTCTGATCTATAGAATGTTTTCTTTGCTGCTGAAACTATAATAATTATTAGCAAAACATTAATTCTAGCAAATTACAGAGTACCATTCAAGTTCTTGTTTTTATGCATATCTTTCTTCATAGATATAAAGCTATATGATGAACTGACAATTACAGTAAACGCATCACTTTATTTTGAAAGTATGTTTTCTGCTTTGGATCAAAATAACTTCCCATCTTTCCTATGAACTTGAATATTCATAGTGTGGTATTAATTCATACATATTTATTTGTTACATTTATTTGCTGCCTGTCTTGCCATGGGGCTATTCTAGGCGACTTACAACAATAAAAAAGAAAATAACAGAAAGAAAATAACAGAATAATTTAATAAAAGAATATCATTTATTTTCTTCCAGGAGCGAATGAAATGTTTAAATGAAATAATTGAAGCTTCTAATACAGTGATATCTCATATCGATCAAACAGCCCTTGCTATTTATCTTGCTATGAAGACTGATCCCAGGCCTGATGCTGCTACTATAAAAAAGTACCTAACCAGTAAATACTTTTTTTCCTTGCATTTTATTTCAGCAGTTATCTGCTCTTCTAAATTAAAAAAATTAAAATGTTTTCATAGTCATGAGAAAAGAAAGCAGTCATAAACTGAGCACACTTAATTGCATTTTACGTTTTAAAACACTATTTTTAGGGTTGGTATGATATTGCCAAGGAGGAAAGATTGAAGTTTAGAGTATCGCAGCAATAGATGTTCAAAGATCATCAGCCAGCCAACAATTCTGCCCAAATCTTTGTATGTTATTACACATTGTATTTTTCAGAGTATAAGATGCACTGGAGTATAAGACGCACCCAGGTTTTGAAGAGGCAATTTAAAAAAAAATAGGTAGCTAGATAGAGGGATAGAGA
>JAPKID020000959.1:0-15964 GCA_026931265.2 Tropidonophis doriae | reverse complement strand
GAAGTCCACCAGTCTTAAAAGAGCCAACTTTGCAGACCCCTGACTTAGCTGAATAGCATGCCACGTTCTAGGAATACTTGTTTCCAAAACTCTTTCAAATAATATAGGAGCTTCCCCTCTTGTAGGCAATTTGTCTTGATCTATGATGATGTGAATGATTAAATATTTAATTTGCATCATCCTTGTAAGTTCTTGACAATGGCATGGAGGGCAATGTGAAAAAGCAAAAGATTTAGGAATTCTTAGACCCGCTTCAGCCAAGGCATTTGATTTCCCATTGGCTTCAATGGGTAAGGGCATACAGTGCATTTAGGCTGAAATGCAATAGGAAAATGGCAACATTCCCCGGGAGAAAAATGTTACATGTAAGTTTATCAAAGTGCTGATTCATAGGAAAAAGAAGAACGTTGTCAGGGCTCATCAGTAAGTTTGTCTGGAAATGCTGATAAACTTGAGAAAGTTCTCACTCCCTCTGAAGAAGTTGGGGCTAAATGAAGAGGGGAAATGGCTTCTTTCTGAACTATTCTGATCCCTATAAACTTAGAGGTCATCTTGTCTTCTATCCTCGTAGTGTGTTTCAGCTTGATTGCTGTAGCTATAGGCCTAGTCCTGCTCTTCAGCAAACCTGCTGACCTCATGCATGTTTTCCAGGCTCTGCCCACAGTCTGTCTCTGGAAAATAGCCTTTTGTGACTGTCATTTAATGAAACACAATACAGCTATTACAGTAGAGTGATTTTATTATATTTATGTCCCATCTTTTCTCTAAGTACATATACAGTTGTACATCACTATTGTATTCTAATAACAAGTACACTTAAGGGAGAAAAAGCCTAGGTCAGTGATGGCAAACCTTTTTCACCTCAGGTACCGAAAGCACTCATGCATGCACTCGCATGTGCGCTCACCTGCTCCCCATAATCTAATGCCTCCCCTATGCCATGTCTCCTGCGCATACACGTGTGATACACACTGCCTCATACATGTGCACACAGCTTTCTTGGAGCCTGGGGAGGGTGAAAACGGCCTCACACACAGCCTCTGGAAGCCAAAAATGTCCCTTTTTCCGACTTCTAGTGGGCCTAGTAGGTCCATTTTTCACCCTCCCCGGGCTCCAGAGGCTTTCTAGGCGCCTAGGGAGTGCGAAAAATGGCCCAACACGCAAACTGGAAGTTCAGGAACAGACTTCTGGTTTGCGCGTTGGGTGGTTTTTTCTCCCTCCAAAGGCTTCAGGAGGCTTACCTGAAGCCTCCGGAGGGCGAAAGACATCTGGAAATCAAGGCCAGAAATCAGCTGGCCAGCAGGCATATGGGTACTGGAGCTGACGGCAACGCCTCACGTGCCCTCAGAAATGGCTGCATGTGCCACCTATGGCACACATGTCATAGGTTCACCATCATGGGCCTAGGTTATCTTGCAAGCTGGATGGTTGTGGATTTGAAACTGGGCCTTGTGTTATGCTGTGTTGGCTTTTCATATGGAATGTATAACAGTTATTGATTAGCACAAATGAGCCTATTTTTAGTGAGGCAATGAGACTGTTGACACAGTAGTTGGAATAGTTGATTATGTGCCAAGGTATCTGGAGTGAGGCAACTGAGCAGGGAGTGAAGGCATTATTTCTATTCCTTCTCTTATTATTCCATTGCTGATATTAGCATTGTTAGTGTCATAACTATTACTTAGTCCCATTGTTCAGAGTAGTTTGATCTTACTTTCACCATTGACTCTACTGTTAGGCCAGTAGAATATTTCTGCCAAGCATGATAATGGCATCCATATTCACAGAAATAAAAGAAAGATGACTTTCTATTCTTCAGTGCAGCAAAGTGAAAAAAAGCAATCTTTGCAATCCAATGCCCATTTAAGATCATATTTAAAATCATATTCTTTTTCTCAAATAAAATCACCTAGCTTCGTCAGTGAAAATGGAAGCTGATTGATTGGCTTTAATTTTAATGCAGACTACTAACTTGATTAAGCCCTTTTTCTTTCACCTGTGGGTTTTGTTCTGCTTTGTTTTTTAGCAGGATACCTCTGAGGTTTCTGTCTGAATGCTAGTTTTAGAATAGAATTTCTCCTCGGTTCTAATTGCTTCTCTCCTTGATTAGTTTCCACCTATTGCTTCTTGTCCTACCCTTAGGTACTTTGAAGAATAGCTTGCCTCTCTCTTCTTTGTGGCAGCCCCTGAAAGCAGCTCAGGGTATGGTTCTGTCATCCAGATATGCCGTATAGCCAGACAGCCAAGATAGGTCCTAGTGAAATGTGAGTGTAAAGGGCTATTTGCAAAGTCTCCAATCTCATGATGTAAAGCCATTGACACAAGGAAAGAAAATTCTGAGTTATTCTGCTTTTATTCTATTAATATCAATTTCCACTGCCAAATAAATGTGGAATAATGCAGTGTAAAGCAACATAACAAGAGGTTCTTGCGAATCAGGATGAACTGACTATATAAGCACCCCTGGCGAAACATAAGCATGAATATCAGCCATCTTGAAAAGCTTATGGGGTAGACAGTTCAAGATGATCATGTCTAAACCATTTCATTACCAGCTTGGTTTCTTTACTCCAAATGACAAGAAAATATTTGTTTTTATTTCAGAGGGCTACCACTCTGACTACCTTGAAATATAATGAATTATTCAGACTCTACCACCCAGAGACCGAAGAGAAAAATACAACGGTCTCACATTGGATTAGACCATGGATTGAACTGGGTATAGTTGTAGGATTGTAGTTTACATTTTAACTCCTATCTTATGATAGTGAGGGGGGAGTGATGCTGATTTAAATTGTTGGCAGCTGGAATCTAACCAAGATTAGTTAGAGACATAATTATTCATTTAAATAAAATAGTTCTATCCTTGGTTCAAGGTGTTCATTTGACAGCAAGTAGCTTTTCCTTTTGGAATTCATCAGTAAGGATGATAACCTTGTTGAAATCTTGTCCAGACCTAAATAAGGATGTGTGCAGCATTTGTGTTTTCTACTGTAGCATGTCAGTAAACTCACAAAAAATAAAAATCATCCCATCCCAAGATCCCCTGATGGAGGGGATCCTAATTTGCACAGGACACTTTCCAGAACAAAAATGAGTTGGGGTTAAGGGGGGGGGAGTCTTATCAGCTGAAAAACCAAGTCTGATAAATGGAGGCAGCATTAAGACAGCAGCATGGGAGAATAGCATGGGTTCAAATCCCAGAAGGGTATGACTAGCTCAGAGAGTGTCAAACTTGTGTCATCACAACAGCTTCACATGACGTATCGGGACTTTCCCCCCCCTTTTGCTAAACTGGGCGTGGACATGGCCAGAATGGGACAGATCTGGCCCGTGGGCCGCAGGTTTGACAGCTCTGGTCTAACTGATGAGAGCTAAATAGCTTGAAGTAGATCTATACTAATCTCCCCTTGTTTCTTTGTTGGTAAAATATAAAGTCAACACAAAAAATAGTTTGTCGCGAAAGTGACTGCCTGCGAAGGCTCCTGGAATGGGGCTGAAAGGCGAAAGTGGAAGCAGGATGCTCCATCCCATTTTTGGGTAGACCAGGGTGCTGTGATAGACTGGTCTCTCTGGAAAAAAAACATTTAGCATAGGAGAAGTGAATCAAGTGACATAGTTGGATGGGATGCCCAGATGTTTCTAACCAGAGTGAATCAAGTCATCCTGGTGTTGAATTCCTAAATTCCAGAGCTTCTGAAATACCAGTAGTCAGTGTGGCATTTGCAACCTAGAAAATGCAAACGTGTTGCTTAGCTCCATTGACAAGTAAATGCAGTGCCAGATTGAAGTAACTCAGCATGGCTCTGGCAAAATTCCTTACACTCTTGTAGCTGAGAGGACCATCCTACAAAGACAAATATAAATAGATGAGTAGGGCTTTTTGAAAAGCAATCCCAACACAAGGCTGCTAATGATGAGCCTTCCATTCTGTCTGTACAGATCTCTGTATATGCTTGCAGGAGATGGGTGGTCTTGAAATGCAGACTATAAACAAACAAACAATGTATATTTCATCTACAGGTGCCATCGATCTTAGTGATTTTAATGTAACTTCAGCATTTATATGGGGCTGCAGAGAAATGGAATGGAAATGATTTGGGCATAGTGCTTGGGTTATAGAGAATAGAGAATAGAGCTGGAAGGGACCTTGGAGGTCTTCTAGTCCAGTCCCCTGCTCAAGCAAGAGATCCTATACCATTTCAGACAAGTGACTGTCCAGTCTCTTCTTAAGAATCTCCAGTGATGAAGCTGTCACAACTTCTGAAGGCAAGCTGTTCCACTGGTTAATTATTCTCACTGTTAGGAAGTTTCTCCTTGATTAGTTTCCATCCATTGTTTCTATCCTGTCCTCTGGCACTTTGTAAAATAAATTCACACCCCTCCCTTTTGTAGCAGCCTTTCCAATGCTGGCACTCTGCTATCATGTCCCCGCTAGTCCTTCTTTTCTCTAGACTGGTCGTACCAGTTTCTGCAACCGTTCTCCGTGTTTTTTTTCTCCAGGCTTTATAATTATAAATCATAATTGCGCTTATTTGCACTTTTTCCAAAGTCTCAACATTTTTTTAAATAATGTGATGATCAAAAATGGAGGCAGTATTCTAGGTGTGGTCTTACTAAGGCTTTATAAAATGATGCCAATACTTTACGTGATTTTGATTCTATGCTTGTTTATAGAGCCAAGAATTTTATTATTTTTTTGGCTGCCGCCACACACTGCTGGCTCATGTTTAAGTAATCATCCACTAAGACTCCAAGGTCCCTCTCACAGCCATTGTTTTTTATTCAGGTTTCACCCAATCTGTACTTGCACCTTTAAGTAACAACAGGACAATGCTAGAAAGTAATCAATGAATATTAATGCAATTATATCTTAAAGGATACATAATGCTGACTCCCATGTATTAAGCTTCCTGAACTCTACTGGATGATTGCTTTATTAACATGCATAGGATTGGCTCAAAAGTTGCCCATGTTCAGAGTTATGCTGTGGACTCAGCATTGGTAAAGAGAAGAAAGGATTGGGCTTGGATCTTCTCTCCTGTTGTAGAAAGAGAAACTTGAGGAAAACAAATCCCTCAGAAGGACTAGAAATTTTAGTTGGGAGAGGGGGAACAGGGCTGATATTTTAGGGGCATTTTCAGGGTGCACTCTGTGGACATTCTTTAAAATGTCTTTGAAGAATATCCATTTCTCACTATGGTGTCAACTTTTAACCAGTGGTGGGTTCCTACTGGTTGAGACCGGTTTGGGTGAACTGGTAGTAGTTTGGTGGCCTGGGTCACTGGAACCAGCAGTGACCCAGGCCTGCCACACCCCTGAACTGGTTCTACAGGCAGTGCCATAGGCGCTGCCATTTTGTTTTTGAGTTCCGCACATGCACAGGACAAGTCTAATTGCACTGTGCGTACCCACGCAGTGGGCATCAAGCACGCACATGAGCGAACTGGCAGTAGTGCCTGCCAGAACCCACTCCTGCTTTCAACATTGTCCTGATTACATTGGCAGAAGAAGAGAAAAGTAATAACATGAGGAAGAGGACATGATACTGTTGCCTTGGCGTTTGCTGCATTGCAATGGAAAACAATCCTGGCAATAAAACAAATTAGACAAGAAAAGTCTTAAGGATAACCAGCAACACTCTGGCATTGGGCAAAATGGGAATGAATGCTTTATGAACAGTGTGTGCAAATGTGTGGGTTCATTTGTGTCAGTGGAGTTCCTTATTGGTTACTTTTTTTTTTTTACAGTATTTATATCCTGCCCTGATCTTGGTAAACTCTGGGCAGGTTATGAGAGCAACAACAAAAACATAAAAGTCAATAAAAATAAATTTATCTCTTGTTCTCTATTTTTTTGCCCACTCGTTACTTTGTGAACCAATTGATTGCACTTATTTTGGCTGTCTTTTCCTCTGCCAAATACGTTAGGGTTAAGGTTATAGATCAATGGTTGACAGTTACCTCTGCAAATTTATTTACCTTTGCCCTAATCACCAATCGATTATGTCTTTATGCCTGCAGTGGGCAAAAAGTTTTTTGGGACATGAGATTTTAGCACTAGCAGTAGGCAAGAAAAGAACAAGAGCCACACATTTTTTTTTAAAGTATCATTAATAATCACCCTGGGTATTATTTGTGCAAGTTCCAGCCACACATGAACTGGGCAGTTCTACATAAACCTAAAAAGAAATAAATCTGCACCGAACTCTGCAGAATTACTTCCCGGAAAGTATGCATACAATTGCACTAAGGGTCTCTTTTGTTCAAAATTTCCTATTAGGGATAGATGACTTATTTATTTAATTTGATTTATATGACAGCCTCTCATGCCACTATGACTCAGAATGGTGAATGATTTCTTTTAAAAGAACCCCATAATATAATACTTTAAAATATACAGTACAAGCATACAATTATACGTTAAAAATGACACCAGAGAGTAAAAAAGTAATACAGTATATAATAAAATTTAAACCTACCTGGGCTTTGCCCATGACTGAGAAACATCCATGTTTCCAATGCCTTTGGAAGGCTAACAAAGTCAGGGTTTGCCACTCTAAGATGATCCAGAAAACAGGCAGATCTCCATCAATCCATGTTATAATCTGGAGCTTTTTCGTTTATCAAGTTATCATAGCCTACAGGTATGTGATCTCTTCTGCAGTTATATTGCAGATGAAAGCATGTTTACTCAGAAGGAAGTCTCTTTTCAGGGTGGTGTAATTTTCAGCTAAGTATGCATAGAACTGGACTCCCCCCCCCATTTCTGTTCTGTTTTTGATCCCTGGATTCATTTCAGTGACTGATACCCACTGCTTTAATTAAAAGCGGCAACAGAAGCTACAAGGAACAGACTAATTACCTCTTCCTCTCACTAAAATGTCAGATTCTATGTCACCCACGCAAAGCCAACTTCAAGCTTGTACCCCAGGCCAATAAGATGACTGGGCTACCTTAATTGCAGACCACTGAAAACACCACCACACAGTAATAAGGAAATCACCGGCATCCATTTCAAGGGATTCAAAGAATTATCTGTGATTGGGCGTCCCCGTAGCCTGATGCATTATTGCAAAGCCCCTGCTTCTAACAGACAGCTGTCATCACTTGTAGATTAGTCAAGGCCCCTCCCTTGCAAATTGTACCGTCTTGATGCCCTTTCTTTCTGTCCAATTATAAAGAGGTGCTAGGTTTTCTCATCAGCCATCTCCGTGTCTTCAAATGGCTTTTCAGTGTCAGACCTATCAGGAAATTAACTCATCATGCAGTGACAGCTGCTAATTTTTTCCCCTTGCATGTCAGATAGATCGCCTGCTGAAGCTAATAATGAATCACCAATCCCTGATTAGAAGGTGCTTCCGAAACGTATAACTGCCATCGGAGCTAATTTTTTTCTTCATATAAAATGATATCACCCTAGAGGAGCAGAAAACGAATTGTTCTGTTCAACAAGATGGAACAGAGGTAAGCTGTTTAAAGTGAGCTGTGTGCGATTGGAAATTATGAGCTAATATTGTAGAGTGTAAGAAGGGATGAAAATGCCACTTTTCTTCCTTCCTTTTTCATCTTACCAAAAGAATTGCTCTTTCCGGTTACATAAGCTAAGAACTAAGTCTGTTTTACAGCTCAGGATATGCTTTTGTCCTCTGGGTTCTTGGCGGTGTTTTTCTCCAAAAGCATACGAAGTAGAGAATACAGAGGAAAGTGTTGATGTTGTTGGGGGGTCTCTCTTGTGCTTCTTCTCGCTAACTTGCCAGTGGCTTGGGCTGCCAGCTGATGGTCCCCAATGTTTTTCAAAGCAGGATAGTTCAGATACAAGTTTTGGCCAGCCTGAGGCAGGAAAGCTCATCGTGAAGAACATCTTGAACCAACTGTGTCTGCAAACATAACAAATCTCTCTCTTGTGGAAACTTGCTATCAATCTGGATGTTTTGAAGGCAACATTTATACATGACAACAGTGCTCACAGCACTGTTCCTAATTCACCTGGTGCATATTTCTTGGTATGTTGGCTTTTTGTGCCAGTTCAACTAACTTCCATGGTGAACTATTGCTGATAAGAGACAGAATATCATTTAGCTTGGAGCTTTTGTTTTGGTTAACATTTTATATCTATGAATTAACTTTCAAGAGACATTTCTTGAAAACATGGCAGAAAACATTGTGCTGGAAGCTATAAATGTTATGGGGAATGGCTGTAGATATTTGGCAGGGATTATATTTATTGAGACTGATTGACTGTGATGAACAAAAATGCCACTGTATGTACATAGTTAACTATTCCAGTTAGTTTGGATTATCATAATCAATGATTACTGGACATATTGGCTAGAGCTGATGATATTTGCAGTCAGTGGTGGGATTCAAATACTTTAACAGCCGGTTCTTTGCCCTAATGACCAGCTGGGTAGGCATGACTTGGTGGTCATGTGATCATGTGGGCGTGGCCAATTCAATATCACTCAGGTTGATGGGCGCTTTGCCTTAGCTGTTACAATGTAATAAGGGTTAACCAGAGAGGCAGTTTCTGTAAAAAGGGCAATAAAGATTAGGCTAGAACCAACACCAGAACGTTTCCTTCCTGCTTTCCTTACAGGATTAGCCCTATAAAGTGGAAAAAAAACACAATGAGATTTCTTCCAACAACTGGTTCTACAAACTGCTTAGAAAGCTAACAACCGGTTCTCCCAAATAGGTGCGAACTGGCTGAATCACTGTTTGCAGTCCAAAGTACAACTACCCCTATAATTCATTATCTTACTTTTTCTAAAATTACATATTGTCATTTGATGTAGGCCCTGGTGATAGCTCAGAAAAAATCAATATATATATACCAACATACAGAATAAGCATAACCACTTTTCTAAACAAGTGTCTCACTTTCTATACACTACACGTATAACGGAGGTGAAATGCATGGGAGAAAGATGTGCTTTAAAATAATTTTGAATTTTATATCCACAACTTTTTTCATAGATGCACCTGCATTAGGATTATAGGAAACAGCTCTTCAATTCGTTTTCTGAATAATTGAATGAGATACTTGATACATCTAAAATTCCTAGAAAACAAAGCTATAAAATCATATCAAGGATGGGGCTTCAGAGGTTTCATGTTACATATATAATTTGATGCCAGGAAGCAGCTATGTTGCATAGTCTGAGGAACATGAGTTCCTCTGCTTATCAAATAGTTAAGAATCCCAGCTTTCAAATAAATACAGACCTCTCTTCCTGCCATGTTGAAGACAAAGTGATGCATTTCTGTCCTTCAGATGAATATGTCTTCCATAGCAAGGTTCAGATGAAGCCTTCCAAAGGCTTTAGCACTAGCGCTTAGACTTATAGATTGCTTCACAGTGCCTTACAGCCCTCTCTAAGTGGTTTACAGAGTCAACATATTGCCCCCAACAATCTGGGTCCTTAATTTACTGACCTCGGAAGGGTGGAAGGCTGAGTCAACCATGACCCTTGATGTTTCTATTTGCTGCTCTTCATGATACCCCAAAAGAGAATTACAATAGAAGGAAAGACTTAACTAAGGCTTAGTAATGTGTCAAAGTATATAAGCGTGAGATCAAATATTTTGTTTGGAAGTAAAGAAGCCCAAGTTGATGGTTCATGAACTATTAACAGTATCCTGGTGTCCAAACCTTTCTAAATAGGTTTGTTGGGGAATTTTGCTCTTAACAAATTCAGAAAGTTTTCACTGGCTGATATTAAGGTAACGAGAATCTAATTCCCGAGACATGTCTATTCAACTGAGGAGTGTTGGCTGAAGAAAAGATCTTTCTAGATTGGTGATAGCAAATGGGCTAAACCGGAAAACAAAAGGTAGAAGCGCATAATCTGGATTTCTGGAGAATCTTTCTCAGCACTTCCAAGCCAATGAATACTTATATATATATATATACATATCTTTTATTTATGCAAAGGTCTGCTCTTTTCATTGTGCATACAATGTGATTGCTGGTTTGACACTGCAGGCTACACTGGTTTTATGAAGGATTAAATGCCACCTGAGACATATTTATCCTAAATAAATCACAAATGGTAAACTGCAGCATGTCAGTGTCAACACCCTGTATTGCTGTGGAAAGGTTAGCCATACAGGACTGAGCATAGCTAAAAATTAGCATCCAAGCCATAAGACCAGAGGGCTCCAGTTAACAGGCAAAATGATCAAGAAGAAATCTTTTCAATGAAAAACATTCCTTTGAGTACCTACGAGAATCTTGCAGAAGGCCATCATTTTGTAAAGGTCACTTTTATCCTGATAACAAACGGGAGTTGATCCTGTCATTGTTGGCTGAAGACAGTATTTAATAAGTAGTGAGCGGACTGTCACTTTTAAGAAGAATGAGCAAGTTAAACTTGGCTAATTGTGACTTTCAGTCTCCCTCTCTCTCTCTTTTTAAACATTTTTTATTCTCCCTCTTTATTTTAGGGGCTGATCTGACACATCCAACCTGGAAAATAAAAACAACAACACATTTGCCACTCTGACAAGCACATGCCGCTTGCAGCTAATTTTAGAAGAGACAATTGTGCTCTGACTTTTGGATAATCGGATGTATCATTTATGCATTTTCTGCCTGATACTTTTGAATCATAAAAATTAGATAATTAAGATATTAAATTAAACTAATCCAGTTACTTCTTCTTCTCCTGGCCTGAAAGTTGCGAGTCCAAATGGGAACAGAAAAATTTCCCGTCCTCTGCGCTTTCCTCAAATCAGACTGGGAGAGTAACCATGATGCCTAGTGGGAGTTCTGTAAATCTATGACACTTTTCCAGCTTGCTTCTAGGTGTAAAACTAAGGCACTCGGCAATACCACATACGATTTGTGGAGCACAGATTTGCAGGCCTGTAATAAAGTCTACTTAATGCCAGCTCTGTGTATTGATCAACAGTGCATGTCGGTAAGAAATCTCAGTGGGATCTATTTCCAGGTAAGCTTAACATTAAAAATGAGAATACACCTTTTAATGCTGTTTTTTTATTGTAAAAAACCAACTGTTCCCCTATATATGATAGTTACATCTCTTAAGGAAAAACAGAAGTTTTTATAGCAGAAAAATATTTGTTTTTTTTAAGCAGGAACTTAATTTAAACAATCAGAACTTATCCACAACTAAATCAACATTCTGATCCAACAGGAAATAGATCAAAGTCCCATTTTTGCATTTAAGATTAATGGCAGAACTTTACATGGAAAAGGGTAATCAAATATTTGCAAACAAACTGCAAAATGGTATATATTTGAGTGATACTATTTTAAGAAACAGAAAAAAATCCCAGCAATGATTACATAACAGGCATTAGTGAGTTCCTTTTGCTACTACCTCCACAAAGGTTGATTTCAGAGATATCTCATGATATCCAGTGGGAGGTTCAATCACAATAAAATGTATTTAAAAAAAAGGCTTATTGAACCACACCAGAAATTTATTTCATTGTGAATACTGCATTTTGAGTAGAAATAACTGGGGCTTATTTAAACAGGTTTGGAATGTAAAATTATTGCATACATAGAATGCCTTAATCTATACATTGTTGATTTCTATGTCAATTGAGTGTCAGAAGTACAGTACCTACGTATTTAATTTGCTTTCCCTACAGTAAGTAAGATAAGTCAAATTCCATAATTAATTACAATAAAGATAAAACTATCAGATGTTAAAATACAATGAAGTGGTGATAAGCAAAATAAACCAAACTATCTAATGAAGATAATTAAATTAATATCTCGGTAGTTGCCTGTGTATGTTCTGATTTTATTTTGTAAATTTTTTCAGTGTCTATAACCAGTGACAATCTCATCAGTGCTCATGCAAAAACAAGGAGAATTCCCTTTTGTATGTAACATTCACAGGATGGTGATGCTAACACCGTATAAATGCATTGAACAGCAAATAGCATTTAGAAATGCTTTATAAATTAACAATAAAACATAATATATCTGATGTTTAATTCTTTCTTTTTTTTAACTTAATAGAGTATTTTTGTATTTTTTTTATAGTTCGCTGTTATCTCTTTGGCCCTGGATAATAGCTGTTTGTGAACCATCTTCTGTGTAAATGAGCATGCTACTTAGTTGTTCAACACTTCCGTCACAAGGATTTTGATTAGAATTTATAACTGTGCCAGCCTGCAAAAGTCCTTGAGTTTCCTCTTTCTTTATCACAGTATGTGAATATACTCTAGAGTCATTCTCAATTTCCTGTGGTAATTGTGTTACTATGTAATGAGTTGCACCACTGGCAAAGTTATTGTTAGACTCCTGAACCATCGCTTGAGCAATCATTTCCTCCGTGACAATGATCTGTGAAATTTCTCCATCTGCTTCAACCAAATCCATGTGTTGACTTTGGATGCTCAGGGTATGGCTGTCAGCCTCTTGCATTATTATTTGAGATCCTTCTCTAGATACCATATGCACAGTTCCTTCCTCATTCAAAATAACCTGAGTGACACCTTCTTTCATCAGCTGATCAGCTGCAGCTGTATCGCATACAGCAAACTGGAGGACTCCTTCAACCATTTTCTTGAAGGCAACTTGAGCATTTTCCTGAGATGAAATTATGGTAGATGGATGCACAACCTGTGTTACTACCTCCATGGACTGTTCTTCTTCAATTTCCTGAATACCATGGACCATTTGTGTTTCCTGTGTTATGTCATCCATAGAGATGGCATCTGTTTCTGGATTTGACATTTGCAATACTTCTTTGTGACAAAGCTGTGCTCTATCCAAGAGTTCTGCTTTGTTCTCCACCTCACCAAGTTCTGTTACAGCACAAAGCAAAGCATCTAATGCTGAGGCAGACTCGGGTGGGTGTACCCTTGATGTATCCAGAGACTCTTGTCTCATTATCTGTTGCACCAATGCATTATTTGGGGCTGAAGTCATCCCTATGGAAACAGCATCTTCAAGATCAGTTTCTCCCACAGAGCCTTCAACGACAACAAGTTGTGTTTTCCCATCTGACAATTGTTCATTAAGTATTTGTTCTGGAAGTATACTGCTTACATGAGAGCCATTTTGATTTGTAGCTATCAGTTGTCCATCTTCAGTTATATGTACCACCCTTGCCACTTGGCCAGCCATTGCCAAAGTCTGAAGGGTAGCTGCTGCCGTTTCCTCCACAGAGGCATCAATCGTGAAATCACTGTCATATCCCTGAATAATGATCACCTGTTGCACTTGTTCACTGGGTTGTGGAAACCTCCTCATACCATGAAGCATCTTATCACTGACTGGAGAAATTTCATCCAGAGCTGATGAAGTAAAAGGGCTGGTGGTTTCAACAAATGTAGCTCCTTGGCCCTTCAGTCGACATTCATAAGACTTAGAAACTATACCTAAGAAAAGAAAGAAATATTTTTAAAAAAAAAAAATGTCAAAAAATAGTTTCTCAAAATACAGGTATGAACAATATAAAGATATAAAAATCACAGATGATATGTGGATGCTATTCTCTTTTCGAATACAGATTAACTACTGTGATAAATTCTGTATCAATAGTAGCGAAGGGAATACTCGTATATGCAAGATAGTTCATGTTCAAAGGAACTTAAGAATCCTATTTCTTTCTAGCCGTGCCTAGATGTATTTATATACTTTCATTAAACGTTTCACCAACAAATCTGTAAACCCTTTTGAATTTTCAGTATTTCTGCACAAATATGACTTAAAATGTAATCTGTTTTTCACACATGCAATTGGATGAAGATAACTCCATTAAACAAATTAGTCAAAAACATATTTGTTGATTTATTTATTGAAGGAAATGATCCAAAGCTATAACTGTACGTATTACATTGTAAGATTCCTGAAGGTTATAAGCTGCAGATCAGAGGTGGGTTGATGCTGGTTCGGTCTGGTTCAGCCGAACAGTTAGTGGAATTCAGCCTGGGTCGCAGAACTGACAGTGACCCAGCCTGCCATGCCCCAAAACTGATTTCCTCATTGCTGCTTGGCGGCTGCCATTTTGGATTTTAGTGACTGCGCATGCACAGTTCACTTTAAATGTTCTGTGCATGTATGAAGAAAAATTCATATTGAAGAGTGCAGTGTGTGTCTGGCGCACATCTGGTGTGCATGGTGAACAGGCAGTAACACTGGCAGCAACCCAACCCTGCTGCAGATAAAATTGCCCACACTGGGATACTAGACTATGTATGTTTTATATATTTCCTTATTGTTTTCTTGTTTTTCTGTTTTTTAAAAAAAATATTTTTTTTATCTTTCTCAGATGTAAGACTGAAATTGTTAGTCCTAGAAGCAAAGAAGTTGAGACCAGAAATGGTGCAGGTGTCCTTCATATCTAAAACTGAGATACAAGCAGCCAGACACTACATAAGGCTGGCTTAACAATGAAACCCTCGATTTTATTAAACCCTGGATCAGGCCAAAGTACCCGAATCAATAGTATAAAAATTGTAATTATTATCATTCTATTTTCTGCAATACAAGCAACGGATCTATCCAAGTCTTATCCTCTGGACTGTTCCACTTCAACCTCTTAAATTCTGGTTTAGTTTCTGCAGAGATATTTATGGCTATTGCCCAGGGTGAAATTCTAATTGCAATCCTATTAGGGGATTTCAGTTGGCCAGGCTTGAAATATAATTAATTAACACCAACATGATTACCACATTATGAATTTCCCAGACGTGCTCCATAAATGTGGGGAAAACATGGAATCTCTCCAGAGCTTACATTCTGGTTTTCCAAACCAACAGGTTTCTGAGATTTCCAAACTGGAAACACTGCAGGTTAAAATGCTGCTGATGAATCAATGTATGGCTGAACCATTGGGCTAGAAGTTCAGGATAGAAGTATCAAAAGGAGACACAAAACCTGAAGTATGATAGGTAAGAGTAAATTTAGATTTGAAAGGGGTCACTGCAGCTTCATCTTGAAAGACAATGTTTCCCCTAGATCTGAAGATAAATTAATGAAAAAAAATTAATTTATTTTATTTATAATAATAAATAAATTTATTAATTTATTTATAAGCAATGAGTTCAATGAGAATTGAACCCTAATAAGGTTGTAGAAAAGATATATCAAGTTGTGTGAATCTATGCAGCAGACACTAAATTTGAATTTCTAATAGTAGAATCAGTCGATTATTTAATTTGCAATTATCCATTTGCGTTAAAAATAGCACTGATAAATTGACTACAGACTATACAATGTAGTCTGTATTTTTTAAAAAAATCATTATAAAATTCTTTGGCCAAGTCAGAATTACCAACAGTAGTTATGAAGGTCTTATCTTAAAAGAAAGATAGATTCACACTTTGAAGATAAAGTTTAAACAAGAATCACAAGCTGTTTAATAAAGCTGCAGTTACCTAGTATAATTAATCTGTAACAAAACCCCCGATATATAAACAGTCTGTGCATGTTCTTAGATGATCTCTTGTGCCCTCCTCACCATCTGAGCTTCTTTCAGATCAACCTATTGCTATGGAAGATGTCCATAGAGCTATGGATGGGCTAAATCAGAAAATGGTATGCAGTTTATGTATCAGTGCCAGAAAGAAGCTACCATTGGTCTGGAAACAAACTGCAGTTGAGGAAGAACCCCCTCAGGATTGAGCTCACATTCTAAGTTCCATTTGGCTATCACTTAAACTTGAAAACCTGGTTTGCTATGATTTACTATGGATGTACAACATTGTCCTTGGAATCACTGTCACAACTCAGTAGCATAATGCAATAAGAAGGGATCTGCTGAATTTAAAATGGAAGAAGAGATACAAAACAGTTGCATAAGATTGCTAAATATTATCAATATAGCAGTCAAGAGCATGTGGCAACTACTTCAAATTATTTGCTCCTCAGAGAGCAGCCTGCTTCCAGTACCTACCGTATTTTCCAGCGTATAAGACGACCGGGCATATAAGACGACCCCCTAATTTTACAGTTAAAAAATAGGTTTAGGCCT